>PQWD01004882.1:0-168981 GCA_019425675.1 Leucinodes orbonalis | reverse complement strand
GCAAAGTTACTACTACAGATATAGACCGGATTATGATTACTAACCACACGCCACACGCGGCTGACTCAGCAACACCACACACCGACAAATACAAGACACACACCATCTACACAATACAACACACATACACCAACCACACACCACCGCGGCAATAAGTACGCCCCGCACACACGGCCACGCAGCATCGTACCATACACACACACACACTAACACACACACGCGAATGCAGGAGCTTACACTTCGGCGAACGTAACTACCCATCACTCACGTCTGCGCCGTAAATATAACCTCGCACATATGCAATCTCCCTCCATGACATCAAAAGTGTTAAGCACACGGCAGACATGAGCTGTTGTTAGTGGTAATAACAAAATAGGACTAAAGTTGACTAGTTTGTCGATTACCTTTCGATTTAAGCTTCCGTACTTTTTTGACAAATTGTAAATTATTTTGTCGTGCCTCTATAGAAGTTCTGACCTCAGTCCCTTAAAAAGGACATTTCGCAGTTTTGAAGCACTAGGAAGCTAAAAATCAGGATACATTGTTCTTCACCAACAAAAAATATTTTTTAATATTACTGTGTTCTAAATTAGGGAAGGGAAACCTTGTTTCCTCGAATTTGAAACAAACGGATCCGCGGGCAAAATCTACTCCTAACACTTTTGTACTTTCGGTTTCAAACAAAGCTCACAAGTTCATTATAACATAGTGAAAGCCGAACAAAACCGCTCTAAACCGAAGTTACACGTATAATTGGAAAACTTGCGAACGTCTTGTTAAGTCGTCGACGTTGTTAGTATCGGTTCGACTCCCAATCGTGCCAATCAATAAAAACTTAAGTTACATAGATCCAGGTAACAACTTGAGATAATACTTGTGATCTACGTGGGTTTACCCATGAACACACACACACACACAATCACACAAACAATTATACATACACACACACGCACGCACGTAAAATTTCAATTTCTTAATGTCGTGCTTAATAATATTTTTTGTTGCTATTGAGTACCTACTGCTTAATATTTGCTGGTTTTGTTGGTTTCAGCTCTCCGAACTTGTGGTATCTATATATTTAGATGACCCATGTGGTGTAAATGGTTGAGATTTTGGCTCTTACACCAAGGATTCCGGGTTCAATCTCCGGGCAGTACAATGATTTGTGTGCATTAACATATCTGTTTTTATTGGTTGGGGTGTTATCTTTGTATTATATGTGTGTATTTACATAAACAATACATAAGTATGCTTATTCTTTATTTACCCATATTACAGGCTATATGCTTAGTTTGGGACTAAATGGCGCTGTGTGCATGTCAGTGGATATTTATTGTTCTGATTTATTTAAAGTTATTTATATATTTTATTCATTCATGCTTTCAGGGAGGAAAGCCTGACCCTAGTAATTAGGGAAAGGGCAACCCGCGTCGAGTTAATAAAAACAACGTCGGTTCTATCACGGAATTTTTCATTTCCTTCTCGAGACGCGTCAACCGTACAAAGCCTTGCATAAGGGCGCTACGAAATGTTCGGTCTTGTTCCATTTTACATGAATAAAATAAAAATGTAACATTGGAGTTTTTACCATCAGATGGATTTTATCTGTCAGTGTCTCGCCCAACAAACACGCCGCCATTCCTGTCTGATGGCCACCTTTCTTGTGCAGATGTGCAGGGAACTATCCACAGCTGCTTTTAATTGGTCCGTTCATCTTATAGACGATCTTGTCGTGCTCGGTTGTCCTCAACTTTGCCCTGTACCACGAGGCGCTTGATCGACTCGTCGCCAAGCCGGGATACGTGTCCAAAAAAGCTCAGAATTCGAGTTTGCACATTGGAAGACAGACGCTGCTTGAAACAGAGTTCCTGCAGTATGGAGACGTTTATATATTAATATAAATGATTTATATCAAATATATAAGGAGTGCTTTGTATTCCCAATTAAAGTGACTTTGAAGAAGAAAAACTAGACAACGCATAAACAATATTTTATTATGTTTCTTTTGTACAAAGCACACATAAATGTAAATAGTCTGAAGCTTATTTCAAATCTGGAAGTCTTAAAATGAGCTGTAGACTCTAAAATTCGATAGATGGCGTTTTCATGTGGTTTCAATTTGGATTATCTTTGTGAGGCAGGCTTAACAATGGTTAACCTTATGTCGTGTCGTGCTTGCCCAAAAAAATTTCCATTGACAGTCACCTGTAATGGACTTTGAAATGATAAACACACAGAACTATAACAAATGCTTGCCGAGTAAGAGATTGAATCTACTACTCCATCAGCATAATTATGACGGTGGCTTTATTTTTCGAACTGACTACTGCTGTTGGCCGCAGATGGTCTTTACAGCTTCACCGGGCAATTAGCGAGCGCAGATGGCTGTCAGCCATATGACAGTGGCATTACCAATGGTCTATTAAGCCTGCCAAAATGTCCCAAGTCCACAGCCCCAGCGGTGGGCCAACAAACAACGGCGTCTAGCCCTATTACTCAATTTCCGATTGCCGATTGACAATAAAATGAGCGAACAATCAAATATCCCCACCCCCACTAGTCCAGACGCTAAATAAAAATAACCTGGTTTGTTTATTCTATAACAAAATACAGTTTTATTTTCTGCTCCTCCGAAGATTTTAAAGATTGAAATTTTACTTCTTTTTAACGGAGTTTCTCGTCGGATTGATTAATCTCATTGATAAACATTAAAATAGGACCTGGACAAAGAGTGAAATAACTTGTAGGGAGTCAAGAATTGCGCGTGGTGGCAGCGAGGGGGCTGAGCCCGCGCATCTCGCGTTTTCGGCCTGTATAACCATAAGGTTGAGTCAGGCCATGGGTGGTGGTGGGATGTGACCCGTTTGGTGTAATGGTTCAGTCATTGGCTACACCAAGGGTACCGGGTTCGATCTCCTGGCAGTACATTTATTTGTGTGCGTGAACATGTCTGTTTGTAATGGTCTGGGTGTTTTCTATATATAATATGTATTTATTTATAAACAAAAATAGGTATAAGTATGTTTACCAGTGGTTTAATACCGTAACTACAAGCTCTTCGCTTAATGTGGGGCTAGATGAATAACTAACATATCCTAACGTTGATAGCGAAATAGTTTGAAAAACCCTAGTCCCTTATTATAAGCGACTAAGACAGGTATAATACGCGTCAAATCTAAGATATACTGCTCTTATCTCAGTGACTTACACTTTATTGAAAGTGTTACTCTAATAAACTCAAATCACAAAGTCAAAGCTATCGACTCCCAATTCGACTTCAATCTACCAGATTGGTTGAGACGGTAACCGGCGCTTTGACAAGAAAATCTCAGTCTGACACATTTGAAAACCTCACTCAAATGGACGCACAACTGATGTTTGAATAATGAATTACTTAGAATTAACATTTAAGGGAAAGTGTCTTACGTCGTGGATCGATTTACTTATTTACCAAATTTTGGTATGTATTCAAACAGATTATAAAGAAAACTTTTAGATAATATGGCCATTGTGGTATTGGTTGAGATGCAATAATGTTAAAAGTATAGATTCGTGATATGCTCACAAAACAATCGAAAAAAGTGTTCCGAATGCAGTGATACACATACACATATTTCGAATTTCGAACACATTTACCCAAACAAAAGAGTACAAACTGTACTCTCTTCGGCGGTTCGTTTTTGAGGCACGGATGGCGTATCTACTTTATATATACAGAATATCATTGATAAACATAAGCAAATTTTAAAGAGACCTTTTAGATAAAATGGCCATGCGGTATTGGTTGAGATGTCGTTTATTACACAGCACCCTCTGGGCTATTTACCCGTGCAATCAAGTCAAACACAAAATCTTTTTGTTGGATTAAATGGTTTACAATAAACACTTAATAAACTCAAAACAAAAAGATGAAAATATGTTATATTTCAATTACTTAAGTACAACAGAAAATGTAATTTGATAATTGAGAAAAGCGCTTTAGTGGTTTTGGTCTGTTGAGAAAAAAGCACCAAAGAGAAATAAAGAGTAAAAGCCTTTTTTCAAACAATGATCCAACCGATGTATGATTGTGAACTGAATTATTTACAATGTATATCAAAGATTATATTATATACACATGTAAAAGAATAAAAATTCTAGTATCTAATTGTGCTTTACATTAGAAAAAAGCTGTCAAAGGCGCACATATTTCAATAAAGAGAACAACGCTCGAGGACATTTTGAATACGATATCGTGTCCACTCCAACCGACGTTCCCTTCTAAATTATATTTCCAACATAAAAATCTACATCGTCCCGTCTCTCTTGTACTGATGCAAAAATAAATATACCAGAGTGAGACAACAAACGACATGATAAGATCAAACGTCAAAGCTGAATCTTGGAATTCTTTCTCATCGACTAGGGGCAGCGCAGACGACAGACTATCCGCGACGCAATTTTTGTTCTAACAAAATAGAACCTTTGCAATAAATTAACTAACTAATTAACGGAAAACGAAGCGTAGGCCGACTCCCAACTAGATGGTTTGATGACCTGGTTAAAGTTGTGGGTAGCAGATGGATGTCAACTGCAAGGGGTTCGCGTGGAAATCATTAGGGGAGGCCTTCGTTCAGCAGTGGACGTTCTAGGTTGTAATGATGATTATGCATAAACGCACACGACGCGCAAAAAGTCCGGCGCACAATTAATCCGTGATATTTGGGCAGACCGCGCCGAGCACTAAACGTGTGCGAAAACAATTGAACGTTTTCTTCAGCGCGCTAACGCAGACCGCACACATTAGTCTTCAGTCTGCATTCGTTCGTCGTTAGGTGACGACTTGCGAAAGTTCGCTGGTGGAGGCTGGATGAGAAAAGCGGAGGACCGGGATATCTGGCACAAAATGTGGGAGACCTATGTCCAGCAGTGAACTGCGATAGGTTGAAGAGAGAGGAGTTGTAACGTTCAGTTACAATTACAGTTCTGTTGAAAGAATTATCAAAGATGTGCATTATGTACGCTGTCTATGAAAAATCCACGACCGACTTTTTGCGCGCCATGCTCATTGTGCGTCTCGTAGTCTGCGAATCGTTCACACAAAAAGTGTGCTGTCTGCGCCGAACCTATAGTAGACAAAAGGGGGAAGATATCGGGGTAATTTACCCTATTACGATTTGTTCAGATAATTTTGGGTGAATAGAGAGGTTAGGGAACGCAAATGTTGGGTGTTTTACTGCCCGATTCTTTTTTATGCTTACCCTTGCTTTGCAATGGCTGTGGACTGGAAACATTGTGACATTATATTGTTAAAGAATTTCTGGAATATTTAAAGCGTGTTTGAATAATACAATTAAACTATGTGTTTTAACTCTTTGACCACCAGAGACGAGTTAAAATGTCATAAACAATAGCTTTTCCACTCCGTGTCTGGATTCCGTGCGGTGAAAAAACTTCAAATAACGTATTGGTTTTCTTGCTAAATATTCAAATGGTTTATTTTTCATCATTATCATCACTAATCAATCATCTACTCATTAAACGATTCCACCGAGGGGCACGAGCCTACCCGTATAGTGTGTATAGGCCTTAATAGTGCGAATAGATCGACTTCTAGCACACACTTTGAATCTCTTTGCAGGCGTTCGCAGGTTTTTTTTACGATGTTTTCCCTCACCGTAAGAGCGTCGGCTAAACGTACATATAATTCCGAAAATTCGAAAATACAAACGTGGCAAACGAGGTGACAGATCACCTGATGGAAAGTGAATACTGCCGCCCATGGACATTTGCAACACCAAAGGAGCTACAAGATGCGTTGCCGGCCTTTTAAAATGTTACAATTCTTGTAAATGTCCATGTGCGGCGGTGTCATTTATCATCAGGTGAACCGTATGCCTGTTTGCCTACTGTTCATTAAAAAAAGATACTCCGGATCTGGAGCAAAATGGGGGAATTGTAAATATTAACTAAATTAAATATAGAAATGTAATACACTTGGTATTACCAGAGGTCGTCAACCTGTTTTAACTTTTATTGATTCCCAGTTCGGGTTTCTAGTACAATAAACAGGTAATCCGGTTAAGTGTATGCCGACGACCGTGTGACTGGTTGTAATTCGAGTGTAATCCTTGTAACGGCGGTGGGTACTAGTTGTAAATCCGTATGTCGCGAGCCAACTAAAAAATGGGCAAAATGCAAAAATCTGTTTTTTATGTCATAAGTGTGACAGAGCGGCATTAAAGGAGACCAACAACTGATAGACAGTTAATAACCTAAATCAATGCCGCACTGCGCGCGATACTCGAGACGAAAGAACACTTATACCCGGTAGTTTCACTAGCTACAGTGCCCTCATCCCGAAACACAAAAGTGCAGGGCACTCTTGTTTCACGGGACGATATCTGGCACTGCAGTGGTAGCTACCTAGATGACTCAGTAACGAGTCTACCACCTAGTAAAATCTGTTCTTATGAAATCTCAATAATGAATCAACAGGCCAAAATACTGAAAAATTTTTTCAAGTATCAAAATTCATTTTTGCGCTTTACTTTGGTATTTAAAATGCTTTTTTATTGTATTTTGCGTATTCTTTTTGACGTTCTTAAGTGCTTTTTATAAGCCCAAATTTGAATAAATGGAGTTTGATTTTTGCTTTAAATTAAGCAGCCTTTTTACTGTCCATAATACCTTAAATAGACATTAAACAGAGCCTTAAATCACCAATTAAGTAAGGAATTAGAAGGTACTGAACAACGTATAAACAAACTTATTCCCTTTTTTTGTGTGTCAGTAATTTACTTAGTGCCTCATTTAAGTACATTATATTGTAACAAAAGGAGCTCTTCAACACAGTCTATCCTAGTTGAAGAAACGTGATCTAAGATGAAGCGAATTTTCCAAGAAATAGTCTTTTCTAATGTTTTTGTAAATGCCATAAGGTTTTAATGCCATAACTCAGCAGTCACTACTGTCAAAAAAAATGTGTTTTATAGTAAAATGGTGACGTAGACCAACTGCCAACGATTCCCTTATTTGTACAAACCGAAATATGTCTGAATCAGTATAGCACTGCAACACAAACGTCAAATAAACTAAATTACTTTAATCTGACTTATGACATACTAAGCTTTGTTAATCAGTCAGGATTTTCTTTGTTTTATGTTACAAAATTATGTGACAAAATGAACAGGATGGTCAGGACGCTAAACTGATGGTAAGTGATACGCCTGACCATGACAAAGCGGCATTGAAAGAGGCCAACCACTGATAAACAGTTATTCTCCATCAACGCCGCACTGCGCCCGTCACCCGAGACAACAGATGTTAGATCTCTTATACCCAGTAAATTCACTAGCTACAGTGCTACAGTACACCAAAGTGCATATCACTCTTATTTCACGGGACGGTATCTGGCACTGCGGTGGTACCTGTCTAGACGACTCAGTATCGAGTCTACCACCTAGTCAATATCTGCTTTTAATATACTGCAAACATTTCAACCTAATTTAAGAAGGACTTACTACTTGTAATTTTATGAATAGGCTCAAATACAACCTAACCGTTCAATATCGGTGTTATAAATAAATATCCACTGGCATTTTCACAGCCCTCCCGGGAGGGCTGAGGTTCAAATCCCGCCACGTATCAATGTGTTTTCAAAATTACCGAAAATATATATACGTTATCCGACGCTCTTACCGTGATGGAAAACATCGTGAGGAAATGCGAAGAGATTCAAAGGTTGTGCGTGAAGTCAGCCAATCCGCACTGGGCTCGCGTGGACGACTAAGCCCTAATCACCCTATACGGGTAGGCGCGTGCCCCTCGGTGGGGAAGTTTAATGAGCTCATAATGATGATGATGATTCACACAGCACCATCTTGCCCCATATTAAGCGCAAGCTTGTACTTAAGATACTAAACAACTGATAAACATACATATATATTTTTGTAAATACATATTACACATAGAAAACACCCAGCCCAATACAAACAGATATGTTCATGCAAACAAATGTGTGTACTGCCCGGGATCGAACCCGGAACCCGAGGTGATGAAGCCTACGTCTCAACCGTTACACCAAATGGATCGACATATAACAACCATAATACAAAAATAAACCGTTCAAACTAGGACGTCATCGCCAAGCCATTTAGCTTGAGGGTCGTTAATCAATTGAAGACCGCAATTGTCTCTCAGTAAGCATACTGTATTGGAAGCACTGCATTTAGAATTCACTGTTATACGCGCTTATTTATATTTAAACAAAAGTTTGATTGCAATCCATTAATTCAAATTGGGCTAATAATAAGCACTTTTTTATTTTGACGACCCATCTGGTATAATGGTTAAGACGTCGGCTCTTACACCAAAGGGACCGGGTTCGATCCCCGGGCAGTACAAACATTTGTGTGCATGAACATGTCTGTTTGTAATGGTCTGGGTGTTTTCTATGGATAATATAAATGTGTTTAAAAAATAGTTTATAAGTAAATTTATCCGTTGTTTATTATCTATATTACAGACTAATGCCTAATTTGGGGCTAGATGGCGCTGTGTTACGAAGTGAACAGAGCGGTCAGGACGCTCCCCTGATGGTAAATGAAACGCCTGACCATGACAAAGCGGCATTGAAGGAAAATTCACAACTGATAGACAGTTATAATTATCCATAAATACCGCACTGCGCCTGTCATCCGAGGAAGCAGTTGTTATGTCTCTCATACCCGGTAATTTCACTAGCTACAGTGCCCTCATCCCGAAACATAAAAGTGCATAGCATTCCCATTTCACGGGACCGCACTGTGGTGGTACCTATCTAGACGACTCAGTACCGAGTCTACCACCAGAGTGTTTTGCCTTTATATGTTTCAAAATGAAGGCACTGTTAGTAAAATTACAGGGTATGATAAAACTAACATCTGTCGTCTTTGGCCTCTCTCTGTCGTTCAGGCTGGTATTGACAGATTTTTTTCTGCTATTATTAATTTTCTTTCTGCTATTATCAATTCACTTAATATCGTAAAAAATTAACTCTTCGGTAATTTTACATACTATATCGTCGTTATCATACTTCCAAAGTCTCTATAAGTTATTACAACAACCAAACACAATTAGCAGAATTACAACTGTGTGAATATTTGATTCCTCGTCGCCGTCGGCGCTATGGACCTCATGGGACACACAGACAGTTGGGAATAAGAGCAAGAATCAAGGCACAAGCCAAACTTTTTTCAAGCAGTCTCCTCTTGGGGTGATGCTTATCTGGTGTTGTTCAACGCTACCAAAACACAGGCGTGTCTGTTCTCCACCAAACGGAGCAAATTTGAACTTGCTCCGACTTTCCGAAATGTACCTGTTGCAATAACTGATAGCCTTGAGCTTCTTGGTGTTCATCTCTCTGCCATTCTCAACTTCGGCCAAATTGTTGAGTCCAAAGCAAAGACTGCAGCAAAAAAACTTGGGATCCTTTCCAATCCAAGGTCAGGCGGTATTTCACTTCAGGACAGCTTCAAGCTTTATATCAAGCCCAAGTCCCGTCTTGTATGGAATAATGCTGCCACCTATGGGATGGATCAGCCAAATACCAACTGGCTTCTTTGGACTCCATAGAGAGGCGAGCTGAGTGGCTCATTGGCGACTCTATTCTGACTGACGCTAAGCTGCAAAGCATCGTCATAGAGTGGCACGGCTGTCAGTTTTTTACAGGTTACATTTCGGAGAGCGTGCGATGTTATTACACGAGTTAACTCCACCAGCCCCTTTTCATCATCGGGACATAAGACGCAGGCGAGCGTTCCATCCTTACGTGGTTGACATTCCATTTATCCGCACAGCGCGCTATGGTGCCTCGTTCCTAATGCGCACCGCAAAGGAATGGAACTCTTTGCCTCCTTATGTGTTCCCCGATCAATACAACCTGGCCGTCTTCATGGCAAGAGTGAATAGGCTGTTTCTGATATCTTGAAGATCTTAGTAAAACCGGACATTTACAGGTTTCAGTTTCAAAATAGTTGTAATAGTTTTACAATGCATTCAGGGGGCTTACCGTCGTCTCTTAAAACAGTATTGCAATGGTATTACTTCGCCTTTTCTGGCACAAAAATGCTGACGTATCATTATAATAATACTGTTGTAAGAGACTGCGGTAACCCTCCAGGTTGGCTTTCGTTACGTATCTCTTACTCATTCTTAAGAAAAAACTTTAAAAATTATACAAACACTTATCCAACATAGATTTTTTAAATTTTGCGAGTTCATTATGAATGAAGCAAACAATCTCAACCAATTATTCGACATCCTCGGCAACCGTGTGTTCCTAACGTTTTATGATAACAAAGGGAGATTATTCATCAAGTGAAGTTTTATTAATTCCCTCTGATGTATTTGGGTGGAGTTTGCCTCGTACAGTGTAAAGATTAAACGGGGCCATGCCTTGAGGAACTGACGTCAGCTCCAAAGTGTATTTTGTTAGAGTACATTTAACGAGCCTTTTTTGTAATTTGTGTATATAGCACAAAAAATTAGCTTTTCCTCCTCCAGTATACTTACGACTCAGGACGATAGTCATAAACTCCAACCAATCCCCATTGTGCCCACGTAGTTACATTGGGACTATCAAAAACAATATAAAAAGAAATGTATACACAAACACGGACACACGCACGCACCGACACTCACAAACACGCGCGCACATACACGCACGCACAGAAACACGCATTTCAAATATTTTAAGTGTTTTTTTTTTAAACTAACTTTAGTTCGCAATTGTGATTGAATTTATTTTGGGAGAGGGCGTTGATTGTGGAAAATATTACCGGTTATATTACATATTACAGGTTACCAAGTTCGGATATCTGAATCTTCCAATTTGATTATAATATGTTTCTGTATTATATATAGAAACTATCATGGGAACAAATAGAGTTGTTACTCACCTTATGGGTCTCGTAAAAGGGGTTGCAAGCGACGATTTCCAGTCACCGCTGATGTGATGAATTCATTGGGGCTTGTGTACTAGTTTCTGATTGACTAGGCTACACAACGAGAGTAACGTATGGCGACTTCCATTTCTGCTACGACACATGTTTGTTTCAAACTAAACACACAAAAAGTAACACAGATAGCTTATTTTTAAGCTATTATTTAAATTGAATTTATAACTTGTAATATTTATTTAAATACGATTTTAATACACTATATAAGTTTCTCTGCATTTTTGTCAGTTCGACTTGTTTGTTTCGATCTTAGATTAAGCATGTACTAGATGTAGTCATAAGACGTTGCCGCTCTTATATCATTGTAATGCAATACACGTCATGTATCTTTGTCTATCACACGAATCCTAGTTACGAGTAGAAGAGACGGTTGATAGACGTTTCACAACTCTGACGTCGTGTCATTTAGTGGCCTCCAAAGAGGCCAAAACATTACGAGCTGTCGTGCAAATTTTTCACAAAGTGCCATAATTTTAATAAATATTTTGAAAAGAAATAAGTAAACGAAAAATGTCGTGTTCTGCGGTAAATTGTTCTTCAAGAACCACCAAAGGAGGAGTAAAAGACCCGGAATTATCATTTCATAAGTAAATATTATATGACGACATTTTCATTCATATTACGTAGTTGTAATGAGACTTATGGATAAAAAACATGTAGTAGTAGACTTTAAATAATGTTAGACATACATTAGCTTGTATTAATTGTAGAAATTACGTCTAAAACAATTAATATTATGCATGAAAATTTAAGGATGTTACATAGTGATGTACTCAACATAGAATTTAATTCCATCGATAGTATTTCTTTAACAGTTTCTTTTATACAATTATTGAATTTTTAGGTTCCCGAAATGTCCACAAATCAGAGAAGAGTGTAAGGCGTGAAAACTGGGAGCCTACGAAGAACTCCAGGCTTTGCTCAAACATTTTGAGCAATCCTGTTTCATCGTAGGCTTATCAATAAAAAAACTGAAATCCGATGCAGTACCAACCATTTTTGAAGGATATCCTGGATATTATCAACCTGTTAGTTATTTTTACTATTTAGACCCTTTTATGCGAGTCTTTTCTGTATAACTGGTTAGAGTCTTCTTAATATAATCAAATCTTTGAACCGGTGTGGTAGATTCAAAATACTTTTTAATTTCTTTTTAGGGTTCCGTAGTCAAACAGCAAAAAACAGAACCCTTATAGATTCGTCATGTCTGTATGTTTGTCCGAATATCACATCAACTTTTCTCAGAAAATTTAAAAACTATAAAAATATTGTTATAATTTTGCAAGAACATATTTGTGTTCTGTAATCCACATTATAATTTTAACAAAAAAACATGAAAAAAAAATGTTTTTAGGTCGCATATTTTAAACTGAAACTTTTTTTCATGATACCCACTATTGTGGGTTATCAATGTAGGTATGTATGGGTCTTTAAAAATGATAATGAGGCTTTCAGTATATATTTTTTAAATAAAATAATTTTTAAGTTTGATTTTGTGAGTGTTATTTAAAATTTGTTATTTTACCGTAAAAATATAATATAGTCTATTTAATACCTACCAATAATATTTTGTTTTATTTGTTCCAACATCATCTAATTTTTAACCCAGGAAGACCAAACTTCAAAATATTTGCGTATAAAATTTATTATGGTAACGCTTTATTTTTAATTTTTGTTGTAGATAAAATTAACAACGTTGCTGTATCTGACTCCATGTTATTTTTAACACAATTTATAATCATCTAATTCTGCAGGTGCGACGACGACGCCCGGCTTAATTCTAGCAATATGTTCGATACCAAGGTCACATCCCTAGTGACGCACACTAATACAAATCTGTAACTGCACACTAACAAAAATTAGACACCGCTTTTCAATATACAGTCTGTTTCGATTATACTATTTTCGGCTGTCATAGAGATATAACGTAGCGTGCTTATTCTAATTCTATGGGCTGTCAAATAATTTATCAATTTTTCATTCAAAAGGCAATGTACATTTTACATCATTGTCAAACGGTAGTGGTGTCAAACTCAAGATTCTCTTAGGATTATTTATGTAAGTATATGATATTTTATTTTGTTAATTTTTGTAGTTATCAAAATGTTATTGTAGCTTTATATATAGGTACGTATATAAGATATTCGTCACTCACCCTGAAGTCCTAACAGATTAACAGCGCTTTGACGGACATATCATTTACATTGGGATCACCTGCTGAAGTAGAAGCTTATTGGATCCCACAACCAATGATATTCTGTATATGTTAAGAGGCATGGATTGATACGCCATCCATGCCTCAAAAACGAACCGCCAAAGAGAATACAGATGTAGGCTCTTTGTTAAGGTAAATGTACGCTCATTAGAAATATGTGTATATGTGCTGTCGCTGCATTCAGAACACTTTTTTCGATTGTTCTGTGAGCATATCACGAATGCATACTTTTTATATCATTGCCCTCAACATAAACTTAATTGATCTTGGTTTGCTCAGGTTTGTTCGTTGGTTTCTTAGGCCCGTATCCTAGAACGAAACTCAACGTTGATCTTTACTTAAATTGAGTTAGAAAGGGATGGTGCTATTTATCGACTAGAGCGCTATGCCTTTCTCACTCTCCTTAAGTGTCTTTTAAGTGAAGATCAACGCTTGAGCCTCGTTCTAGAATATGGGCCTTCGTTTAATAATGACGACCCATTTGGTGTAATGGTTGAGAGGTCGGCTGCAACACCA
The DNA here is from genome assembly GCA_019425675.1 of Leucinodes orbonalis. Lineage (NCBI taxonomy): Eukaryota > Metazoa > Arthropoda > Insecta > Lepidoptera > Crambidae > Leucinodes > Leucinodes orbonalis. Next base: position 155,271 of record PQWD01004882.1, on the reverse strand, counting down.
AGGGTTTCGAGTTCGATCCCCGGGCAGTACAAAACATTTGTGTGCATGAACATGTCTCTTTGTAATGGTCTGGGTGAATGTATTTATTTACAAAAAAATATAAATAAGTATGTTTATCCGTTGTTAGTGCCAATAATACAGGCTTCATGCTTAACTTGGAGCTCCAAGATGATGGCGCTGGGTGAATGTCAGTAGATATTTTTTCAATTATTTAATAAATGTGTATCTCAGCACCTAGCTCTTTGTAATTTAATTTTTTTATAGTTTATGTTAAGTGTTTTGTCTATTGTACTGTTACTAATTGATCTTTTTGTGTTTTGTATTCCAATAAATATTTTTCTTTCCTTCACGAGAGGAGACACTATATTAAAGACCTAAGATCCATCGTCTCGAGTAACAAGCGCAGGAGGTAGCGGTAGTGACCGTATTTCTTCAATACTGCTTTGTGATGGTCAGGTGTATCACTTACCATCAGGTGGGTGAACTCACCGTCCCAAACACTTTATGACATAAAAAAATCTCGTAACATCTTTTAAGGTACCATAATTTGGTGATCCGGCGAGTGTGTCGTCATCTTTTGCTGCTCACAAAGTATTACCATTTCTGTTTCTACGAGTATTCCATAAAGAGACTGAGAAAAAATGAGATTATATAACGTAATTCAACGTTATCGCTTGTTTACTCAGTCGTGACAAGATCTCTAACAAAACGCTACATTACTCCTGGACATGTGTCATAAAACACAATGTTTCATATCAAGCACTTTGTAGTTTAGTTATTACCTACTGTGGTGTTTGAGAAACAAGACATCTGTTATTATACAGGTACGTATATTCGTATATTCCAATTATAAGAAATTTCATTTATTCATTTATTAATTCATTTAATTTAAATGAAGACGTAGCAAACATTAAACAGTTTAACATAATCTTCTAGTTTACGAAGTGCCCAAGTTTTTACAACGGCTTATATCAAATATTTTGATATCAAGTAAGAACAAACTAACATAAAATGTATCAATACAACGAACAATATTAATAATCCTATTTAATAACAGTCCAATTACAAACAACCCATGTATGATTTCTTGCAGCATTTTCTACAACATGGATACTTTATGTTACTCTTTTTTCTTTTCTTCTTCCTATCTTTTCTCCCTTTCCTTCTGAAGGATTTATCTTTTTTATTCGAGATCCCGAAATTGGGACATTTCTCAAATTTTGTGCCGGCGAGGCGAAGTTTCATTTGATATTCTTTTATACGATCCTTTTCCTTTTGTCTTTTAAGGACCCATGCTTCTAACTTCTTTTCGATCTCTAAATTGTTTTTTTTAACTTTAACATCTTTCTTCTTCATGCTATTGTCGCCTCTTTTCTTTAATAGTGCAGCCAACTCTGCTAAATTTAACTTTATATTCTTGTTTTTATGGCTTATAACAAATCCATGCCGTCGTACTTCATGAGAAATATCTTGTTTTAAATCTGGAAAGTTATAATAAATTATTGATTTTATTGTCTTAAAAGGTAGCTACACCCTGCACATAGTTTCTAACCAAAGGAATCAAGAGTTATTTTAGGCTATGATAATGATGATTTTTTTCTGTAAGATATTCAGCAGTTTTAATTCACTGCTACAGACGGTGGATCAGTTTAAATATCTCGGCTCGATTATTAGCAATGATGGCAACATTTGCAGTGATGTTATTCATAGAACAACAATAGTATGGATGCAGTGGAAGCAGCTCTAAAGTAAAAGGACACATATGCAAGACAGCTATTAGACCTGCTGTCCTGTACGGGGCAGAATGCTGGGCAACAACAAAACAGCACTTAAACAAACTCACACTTAGGAAATGCGCATGCTACGCTGGTCAGCACACGTAACACGTATAGACAAAATTCGAAATGAATACATCAAGGGAAGTTTCGGAGTAGCGTCAATAGCTGATAAACTAAAAGAAAAATGTTTGGGGTAGTATGGTCACGTTCAGAGACTTTCCGATGACCATATGGTAAATCTTGCTCTGGAATTGCCTGAGACGAAGCAAATGCGTGGAAGACCACCCGACACCTGGTTGACGACGGTCGAAAAAGACTTAAATGATGCTCATTTGAAGAAAGACGAAGCGCAAAACCGTGCGAAATGGAAAATGCGGATAAGGAAGGCCGACCCCAAATAAATGGGAAAAGGTCTAGGTAGAAGAATATTCAGCATATGATTCAGTGAAAATTATGAACATTTTTACTTTTTTATATGGTTTGTGAGTCTCAGAAATGAGATTCTGTACTTTTTCTCATTTACGTTACAAATGTCATTTTTAGGTCATACGACAGTTCTTGAGAAACTCCAACAAATACATTTTCAGTTCACTTAGAAAAGCCAATTTGTTAGTCGGCTCAAAATAACGTATTTAAATAGATGTCCACATTCAAAATAATAAAACTTCTATACCTTTATCAATTTAACATCAATCCCCGTCTCATTTTGTTCTTTAATTTGCTTTTTTAATTCTTTTATATGGTCCAACGTTATTTGTGCATCTGGATCATTGCTAGTGTTCAATGCTTTTACACTGTCTTCTATAGCCAAGTTGATTAAGCTGAACAATTCTCCTTTCTGTTTCTCCAACTCTTGGATCTTCTGTTCTTTACTTTCACTCGATAACGCATCTTGGATTGCTGTGCTGATCAAAAATACAGCTAGTGATTTCATAAACATCTGTTTGGGAATAATTATGAACACAAATTAATGGACATTGTGACTTTACTGTGACTGTCATGTAAATGATTGGTTTTTTTATATATATTATGTACTAGACGGTCATAACACTCACCTGATGGTAATTGATACGCCTGATTATGACAAAGAGGCATTGAAGGAGACCAACAACTGTTACACAGTTATTATTCTCCGTCAACGCCGTACTGCGCCCGACCCAGAGACACAGATTTTAGGTAGGGTGTTAGGTCTTATACCCGGTAATGAAATGATTGTACAGTAATATTATCTTCTTGAATAAGATCTAAAAAAGATAGCAAACTGCTGTAAGTACATAGAAATAATTTAGTTTAAGATTACCAATCATCTCATAAGGAAGTCAGGAATTTATAATTCTTGTAATATCTTCTTTTGAAAACCATTGGTAGGAAGTTTTGTAGTCGACAAAATTCAGAACTTAAAAATGTCAGTCATTCCATTATCAGGTGTTCCTTATCTTATGAAAAAAATTTAATATAAATACCTACATTTTGTTAAAAGTTTCATTTCAAAAAAATATTATCTCTTTAATGTTATTATATATTAACTATTACTAATATATTTTAGTTACCGAATAACATTACGTTATTCGGTAACTAAAATATATTACACCCTAAACACTTAAAAATAAATAATTAAAATTAAAAAATATAATTAAAAGAAGTCCCTTTCGGCAAGGTTCCGAAAATACTGGCAGCGTTACCCCTTTGGAAAAAAAAATCTATAGTCCTATAGTTGCAGACATCCGTGAATATACTTCTAATCCAAGGAATCGAAAATGACTCCACACAGAATCGAATCTGTTTTGTTTTATATTGAAATATAGTTCAAATTAGACTCACCTCGCGGAGGTACATTTAAATGCGTACATTTCACCAAACAAGACCATGAAATGTTTCGTAATGCCTTAGCCATTTTATGGTGGTCGTAATAATTCGCTCTGACGTGTTTTACTGCCTCTCCCCCCCATTCAATTACTTTAGGCCACCGCTTCTCAAACTGGCAATGCCCATTGGAGTTAACGTTTTCCGTATTTATTGTCCCACTGCGTAAGAAGAGAGAGTAGTCATTAAATATAGATTTGAGTTTGCCATTAAAAACAGATGCGTACCGACGCGATGTTGTTTCAATCAATACATAGAAGAAGAAGTTCAATCAATAACGTATTAAAGTATGTTTTTATTTCATGTAAATTTTGCAAAAGCAAATTTAATTAGAAAATATAAAAACGATACCGTATCAAATAAAAAGAAAATACGTATATTTATATCCCCCTTTTTGATTTACCTATTTGATTTGATGACAAACAAATTATATATTATCTTATCGATGTCATCATTTATCTACATTTGAATACATTCAATTATCATAGTTGCAATACAAAAGGCGGCCAAAGTTAGACTCCCTAAATGTCCCCCATTTTGCGCCAGATATCCCAGCCCTGCGCTATTCTCATCCAGCCTTCACCAGCAAACTTTCCCAAGTGTTCGTTCCACCTGGATGTCGAATACTACGCAATTTTGTATTATAATTATTTCCTCATACAAATTATGTTAATTTAACAAATAAATAGCATGCCATAGTTGAGAAAGCAGTGACCTAGCTACTCTTGAATACAAGTAGCGTCTGCAGTTTCATTTTATAAATGTTTTTATCTCAATTGCTGTTTAACGGATCAGTTATTTGATTAAAGACCTTTTAACTCCGAGGTTTTCGATAGGCCCAATTATAGTAAATTAAATGAATAAATTGCTTAACCTGCCTATTCAAATGACGAATGGAATACTTTTGACTTCTGAATAATATTTATTATATTCTGATTATATGGTTCGATACCCGAGCAGTACAAACATTTGTGTGCATGAAGATGTTTGTTTGATCTGGGTGATTCTATGTATAATATGTATTATTTATAAAAAGTATATAAGTATGTTTATCTGTTGTTAGTATCCAATTACAGGCTAATGCTTAGTTTGGGCCAGGCACTGTGTATATGTCAAAGATATAAATTAATTTATTCTATTTAGATCATAAATAACACTTATGACAGTCAAATTAATTATTTTGATACTGATTCGGACATTTGTCTACTGAGAAAAATCAAGAAACTCAATACCTAGTTACTCTTTACAGCTCCAGGTGAGCAAGCCGCAACAACCAAACCTTTTAACTTTGTAAGAGCTTTTTTGAAAAATCGACCCCATAATTCTGTCCTTTCAATGAAAGGGCACATATCTCAACTAGCAAATTACTTAATTCAGAATTCATTAATGTTAAGTCAGACTGTCTTGACTTTAAATGGAGTCGGGGGCCACTAAACACTCTGGAAGACTAAGACGACCCGTGTCGTGTAGCGTGGCCCAAATTCACCCTCCCCCTCCTGGTTGTCTATTCCCTATCCTTTTTCATGGTGAAGGAAAACATCGTGCGGAAACCTGCACACGCCTACGAACGATTTAAAGTTTGTGAAGTCGGCCAATCAGCACTGGCCCACATGGATGCCTAAGGCTATACACCCTTACGGGTAACTCGTGCCCCTCGGTGGAAATGTTTAATGATCTGCTGAAAATGATCCTTTGTTGGTTGCAGTTAACCATTCAAGTTTTCGGTAAGCTACGTCATATCCTAAAGTCAATGATTCCGCAATGCTTAAAGACGAACACCTTTAAGCATGCGTCCTACCCGTGCTAACATACGCAGCAGAGACATGGACACTGACTGCGGGATTGGTTCACAAGTTCAACGTCACTCAACGCGCAATGAGCGAGCTATGCTCGGGGTATCTCTTAGGGATAAGAACAAATGATTTGATCGTAAGTGAACTAAAGTTACCGACATAGCCCGCCGGATCAGCAAGTTGAAGTGGCAGTGGCTGGTCACGTATGTCGCAGAACCTCGGCCTTGAGCAGACGAGTCTAGAGTGGAGACCGCGTCTTGGCAAACGTATCGCATATCGCCATACGGCCCGATGGCCCGACTTACGAAAGGTCGCTTGTGGAGGCTAGATGAGAAGCGGGATATCTGGCGCAAGATGGAGGATACCTATGTCTAGTAGGACTGCGAAAGGTTGAAGAAAGAGCTTTTCAAATCACTTCATACTTTTATTAAAAAAGAAAGTTCTGTGCCGCAACTTAGATAAGGCACAATCTGATCTCTATTGAATATAGATTTATAATAAGGCGATCGAAAGAAGTCCACAAATTGCTGGACTTATAATTACTTGGAACTTAACCGACAAATCGACATTTTGCTAAGGAATATTATTGGCAGTCATTTTATTCTCGATTTCGAAGGTTTCCTCACGATGTTTTCCTTCACCGTAAGAGCGTCGGATAACGTACATATATTTTCGAAAATTCGAAAACACATTGGTACGTGTCGGGATTTGAACCTCAGCCCTCCCGGTAGGAAGGCGACACTACACATCATTGAGCCACCGACGCTCTTGTATAAATGTTGTTTTGACTTTGACTTATACTCTCATTCTCTTCGGGGTTTTGTTGAGTACCAAATAGAGTGATCCAGGTAACAAAGTTTTTAAACCATTTGGTGTATTGGTTGACTCGTCAGCTTCAACACAAGGGTTTCGGGATAATATTCTGTATATATAAAGGTAGATACGCTATCCGTGCCTCAAAAACGAACCGCCGAAGAGAGTACAGTTTGCATTGTCACTGCATTCGGAACTCTTTTTTCCAATTGTTTTGTGAGCATATCACGAATCCATACTTTTTTACATCATTGTTTCGGGTTCGATCCCTGGGCAGTACAAACGTTTGTGTGCATGAGCATGTTTGTTTTAATGGTGGGTGTTTTTTATGTACATGTATTACAAAAAGTCAATAAGTGTGTTTATCAGTGGATTTATAACCGTAATATAAACTTCACGCTTAACTTGGCGCTCGATGGCGCTGTGTGAATGTCATTGATAATTTTAAAACCTGTAAAATTTTTTTTTATTAATTTTAGTTGAGAATTATAACTTTGTATCGAATGCAAAGCATTTGAAGTAAGTGTTGAGCATTAGTAATTATAGATGCACGATTTCCTCCTACATTTAGAATACAGTGAGCGGTGACAATACTGGTAGACACCGTAATGGAGAATGGACAGGTTCGGCTGCGGCTTTACACTAGCGGAGAGCTATTTGATGTAATGGAATGGTTGTGATGTCGTCTACTACACCAAGAGTTCTGGGTTCGATCCTCGGGCTGTACAAATATTTGTGTGCATGAACATGTCTGTTTATATAAGTCGGGGTGTTTCTGTGTACAATGTGTATGTATTTACAAAAAAAATGATATATGTATATTTATGAGTTATTTAGCACCCATACTAAAGGCTTCACCTTTAACTTGAGGCTAGATGGCGCTGTGTGAATGACAGTAGACATTTATTTACTATTAAATCAAGGAAGATCAGGATTATAAACAAATGAATCGCAAAATGTGTTGGTACTTGGTAAGCGTATAACTCAAAAATACGTGGACTTACTGTAACATATCTTTTTTTAATTGTTATTGAATTCCAAGGATGGTTTTCACGGCGAGAAAAAATAATAATGAATCACGAAATGTAATCATCATCATCACCATCATCAGCTCATTAAACGTCCCCACCGAGGGGCACGAGCCTACCCGTATAGGGTGATTAGGCCTAAGTCGTCCACGCGGGCCCAGTGCGGATTGGACGACTTCACACACAACCTTCAAATCTCTTCGCAGGCGTGCATGAAGGTTTCCTCACGATGATGTAGGAAGGCGACAGTCCACACCACTGAGCCACCGACGCTCTTAATGTAATGGTAAAACAGATATATCAACGTCGCCGGGAAAATTATGAACAACAAAAAAGTGTGGTAATAAGTTTATTGATTATTTGTAGGTATCCCGAGACTTAAAAAGGTAGGAACAAAAAATTGGCAACGTGCGAGTCAGACTCGCCCGTGGAGGGTTCCGGGGCATCAAGTAATATAAAATATTGTTTTTTTTATTTACTTAAGCAACTACTACAGCTTTATTATGAGAAAATAGTAATTAACCGTTTACGACGTCTATAGAAACTGCAGATTAGATATCGTAGAAGCCAAATTCCGTTGTTTCATGGTAAAAAAATATCATATATAAAAATATCCACTGACATGCACACAGCGCTATCTGACCCCAAACTAGGCATAAGCCTGTTATATGGGTTATAAACAACGGATACATACATATTATACATAAAACCTAGACCAATAGAAACAGACATGTTCGTGCACACAAATAATTTTACTGACCAATAATTGAACTGGGAACCTTTGGTGTGCTAACTCAGGTCTCAACCATTACATCTTATGTGTCGTCAATGACAGTGGATATTTATTGCAGCAGTATACTGCATCTCCGCTGCAACACACGCCCCGTCTACATTGAGACGTGCAATCGGCAGAATGCAATTAGGGAAGCCGGACCACCGGCCGGACGAGCCGGATATTGTATGTCGATTTCCATTATTTAATACTTCAAATTACTATATAATATTAATCTGGTATTGTGTAGGTTCATATTAAAACCGGTACCGAGATTTGTTCGCAAGCTTTAAGTTATACGACGAGTGATTTTTAACTAGAAGAAATCTGTTGGTCATGATCATTATCTCAGCTATACCTATACCAGTTACTCTATACGGGTAGGATAGTCCCCCGAGGCACGAGCCTACCCATATAGGGTGATTAGGCCTTAGTCGTCCACGCGGGCCCAGTGCGGATTGCCCGACTTCAAGCACAACCTTGAATCTCTTCGTAGGTATTTGCAGGTTACCTCTCGATGTTTTCCTTTACCGTAAGAACGTCGAATAAACGTACATATAATTTTATAAATTCAAAAAGACATTCGTGGCAGGATTTGAACTAGCACCCTCCAAATCGGAAGTCCACACCAATGAGCCACTGGCGCTCTACGACGACGGAGCTATCGGGGTCTCTCTTAGTGATGAGATCAGAAATGTTTGAATCCGTAAGAGAACTAAAGTGACCGACATAGCCCGCCGGATCAGCAAGTTGAAGTGGCAGTGGGCTGGTCACGTATGTCGCAGAACCTCGGGCCGTTGGAGCAGACGAGTTCTGGAGTGGAGACCGCGTCTTTGCAAGTGTAGCATAGGACGCCCTCCGGCCCGATGGACCGACGACTTGCGAAAGGTGTGCGCTGGTAGAGGCTGGATGAGGAAAGTCTGGCGGGATATCTGGCGCAAAATGGGGGAGACCTATGTCCAGCAATGGACTGCGATAGGTTGAAGAGAGAGAGAGTTATAAAACGCATTATACTTCTATGTATTTCCACATTTATGGATATATAAACTTGCTTAATATACTAATATATAAAGCTGAAGAGTTTGTTTGTTTGAACGCGCTAATCTCAGGAACTACTGGTTCGATTTGAAAAATTCTTTCAGTGTTAGATAGCTTATTTATCGAGGAAGGCTATAGGCTATATATCATCACGCTACGAGTAATAGAAGCGGAGCAGCAATGAAGAATGTTTCAAAATCGGGGGTATTTTTTCATACTTGGAGCTTCCGCTGCGTACGCTGCGTAAACGGTTAAAGTTACACAAAAGTCATGTATGAGAGTATTGTTCTCCTTTTAAAGGTCTACAAAAAAGTCCGCGACAGCATATGTCTATCTTTTAAGGTTAGCTCACTATAACATATTTTTTGCTAATAAAAAATCTGTTATTGACCCCGAAACCTTTAAAGTTGGAGCGAGGGGAAATCCTATGTATAGTGATAAATGAAAGTACCGTGTTAACCCGAATTTAATGCGAGCGAAGCCGCGGGCAAAAGCTAGTAGAATATATTTGAACGCAATATCCAATTATATTCGTCTAATATTCTCTAATATCCGACGATTCCTTTTATTATTCTGTGCAGATGAGCTTAAGGGTTATGATAAGGTAAATGGGGTATTTTAAGGGCTATAATAACACAACTTATTTCATAACATTTCTCTATATAGAACACGTAATGTTTATTTATTTGAGCGGAACTAATAATGATATAATTATATGCGTAATTTTATTATGTTTTATTTTAGGCCCCATATGATTGAGTGGTGTTCACGTAACGGGAAACGAAACGTAGGCCGACCCCCAACCAGATGGTCGGATGACCATGGTTACCGCCATCTCTTAAAACAGTGTTACAATAATATTACTTCGTCTTTTCTGGTACAGAAATGCTGACGTATCATTATAACAAACTGTTTTAAGAGATTGTGGTTACCCCCTGGTTAAGGTGGCGGGTAGCAGATGGCAACCGCTAGGGATCGGTCCGCCTGGAAATCATTAGGGGAGGCCTTCGTTCAGCACTGGACATTTAGTCTGTAATAATGACGATGACAAAAAAATAATCATTTTAATGTCCTGCACCACCATCAGCATGTAGCTAAAATCTTCTCAAAGCTTTGTTGTGCGGGAAGGCCTGTGTCCTTCAGTGGAATTTTATAGGCTGATTGTGAAATTATAATCCGCCCACTGTTTGCAGTTTGTTTGTTTGTCAAGACCCTTATATTATTATCACTGTTTGAAAAATAAAATAGATTTGTGTCTCAAAATTTATAGCCCAAGTGTGATTTGATGAACACATACTTTATTGACGAATCAATTTCAGCAAGTAATGAGCATTAATTATTTGACGACCCATATGGTGCAGTTGAGCCGTTGGCTTCTACACCGAGGGTTCCGGTTTCGATCTTCGGGTAATACAAGCATTTGTGTGCGTGTACTAAATTATATATATATTATAAAAAAGTATAAATATGTTTATACGTTGTACAAGCTGCTAGATAGCGCTGTGTGAATGTCAGTGGATATTTATTCACCAAGCCCGATTTTCAAGCTGCAGTATCCAATATGTTTTGAAATATTTACTATACAATTCCAAATCGAGTAGCGTTCACAAAAGGATTTCATTGGATGAGAGGTCTTGAATCACAGCGTACTTGAAAATCTGAATAGACCCACTGAAGCACTCAATACCCTGTCTGCATCGTGTAGCCTTTATCGTGATAGAATTTTTAAGTTTTCTAGTTTTACTAATTAAAGAAAGGCTTCACAATAATACAATAGTTTAGTAGATAGACTCGTCACTGAGTCGTCTAGGTAGATACCACCGCAGTGCCAGTTATCTTCTTGTGAAAGAGGAGTGTTTTGCACTTCTGTGTTCCGGGATGAGGGCACTGTAGCTAGTGAAATTACCGGTTATAAAGGACGTCTCTCGTCTCGGGTGATGGACGCATTGCTTTTTTTATTGTTATAAAGTGCACAGGTCGGTCAGGGCGTTTATTCTCGATCGATACCGCACTGTGTCCTTGATAAAAAATAATAACTGTCTATCAGTTGATGGTCTCCTTAAATACCGCTCTGTCATGGTCAGGTGTAACACTTACTATCCTGACCGTCATGTCAATTTGTAACTTAGAAAAAAATGGCCAAGCGCGAGTCAGACTCGCCTGTGAACTATTCAATTTATAAAAAAAAATATTGGAAACCTTATCACCATTTCTCAAGATCTACACATTGATACCCCACACGTGGGGGTACGATGAAAAAAAAATTGTTTCAGTTCATTGTATGGGGTACCAAATTTTTTTTAAGTTTTTTGTCACTCTGTTTGAATAGTGTAGTGTTTCAGAGAAATAAGGTGTGACATACGAATAGACAGACATACAGACTTGACAAATCTATAAGGGTTCCGTTTTTTGTAATGGCAAAAAAGCACGTTTAGGGTTTCGTAGCCAAATGTAGCTACGGAACCCTAAAAACAAAACTGTAAAACTAACTTCAACACGAATATGACACATTTTTCAAAAATCCATCTCGCGCCCGCTGCATATTTGAACGCGGATCGGGATTGTTTGTCGAATTGAATATCTCCGATTTGTGCCTGTGTCTCAATTGGAATAGTTGTCCATCGGTTTGTTTGGCCCACAGATTTCCCAATACAGGAGATGGGGCAAGCCGCGTTTTTAAGTGCGACAAATGTAAGCTCAACGAGCATACACTGGCTGCCAGTTTACGCTCTGTGAGACGAGTCAAGACGCACGAATATTAGAAGAAATTACCGTTTTTTCCCAAAATGCCATCCTGTGCAATTGTAACATGCCATCATCGCAATGAATCAGTAAATTTACCAAGAAATTTACTTTTCACAAGTAAGAACCGAAAAGAAATTGCGACACTGGGACTGCCTATAAACTTGGCGGCTTGTCCCGTCTAATTGTATATTTGGATGTCTGTGGTTTGGCCCAAACCCCATACCGTGCGCAGTGGTGTACACTCCTTATATGCAAATAAACAGTGCATACCCTGTGCGTCCAGACATCCCGGCAAATCGACAATATATTACATGATTTCCACTTTTTTTTAAGAGCGTCGGTAGCTCAATTGCGTGGACTGTCACCCTCCTACCGGGAGGGCTGAGATTCAAATCCCGCCACGTACCAAAGTGTTTTCGAATTTTCGAAAAATAAAAATATATATATGTTTGTCATCTGACGCTCTTACGGTGAAAGAAAACATCGTGAGGAGACCTGCGCACGCCAGTGAAGAGATTCGACGGTTGTGCGTGAAGTCGGCCACCCTATACGGTGGCTCGTGCCCTCGGGGACGTTTAATGAGCTGATGATGATGACTTATTCCCAATGATGTAAAAAATATGGATTCGTGATATGTTCACAAAACAATCGAAAAAAGTGTTCCGAATGCAGTGACAGCACACATACACATCTTGAGAATGAGCGTACATTTACCTAAACAAAGAGCCTACAACTGCATTCTCTTTGGTGTATCGTTTTTGAGGCACGGATCGCGTATCTACCTTTATATATACAGAATATTATTGTTAGTCGCCCATTTTCCTCTAGAGATTTGAAAGTATAGGCGAACTTCTATCAACAACGAAACTTCATTTGGTAAAAATGTAAATTATTTATTGTTTCTGCGATAAGTGTCACTCAATTTGCATACCCTACTCATAATCTCTGTGCACGCCACTTAGCGTGCGTGTAAGGTCTCTCTCTCTGTCTTCAACCTATCACAGTCCACTGCCGGACATAGGTCTTCCCAATTTTGCGCCAGATATTGCGGACCTCCGCTTTCCTCATATAAGGTATATTCCGCGTATAAGGCCATCTATGTAGCTATGTATTACGTATGTATGTAGCTATGTAGTACGCTTTATTTCTCCTGCCGTTGTAGTTATGTCTTTTGCTGCTGTGATCCAGTGGTAGCTACCTGGACGACTCAACAAATACAAACATCAGTAACCTTTCATCATCAGCTCATTAAACGTCCCCACGAGGGTCACGAGCCTAACCGTATAGGTGATTAGCCTTAGTCGTCAGCCGGCCAGTGCGGGTTGGACGACTTCACGCACAACTTTGAATCTCTTCGCAGGCGGCGCAGGTCACGATCAAAATCAAAAATCAAAATCAAATTCTTTATTCAAATTAGGCTTACAAAAAGCACTTATGAACGTCAAAAAATATACAAAAAATAATAAGAAAAAAAAAATACTAAACTAAAATATGAATTTTGATGCTTTGAAAAAAAGCGCTTCAGTGGATTGGCCTGTTGATGTTATGTTAATGTTATGTTACGATGTTTCCCTTCACCGTAAAAGTGTCGGATAACGAACATATATATATACTAGCTTTTGCCCACGGCTTCGCCCGCGTTAAATTCGCGATAACAAAATTATTCCGTTCCACTTTCCTGGTAACGAAAACAGAATAATTTTAACACTGCAACACTGCTTCTTCTTTTTCTTTTTTAAGGCTTTAAGGGCCGATTTGCAAAAACTTCAATATGCAAGATTGTTCATGACAAATAGCCTAATTGTAAACGGATTAAACTTTTAAAAAAAATATGTATACATATATATCACTATACATAGGAATCCCCGGCCCAAGTTTAAAGATTTTGGAGTCCATTTCCAAAAAAGGATCCCCGAAGATCCCAAAGAAGAATGAGGGACATTTAGGTTATACCTTAGCCTCAGAAACACGTGGTGGTTATGCTTTTATTATCATATATGACGTTTGTATTTTTAACATAGCGCCATCTATTGAATACTTACTTAACCCAGTCAACAGATAATAGACAAATAATTTGTAATAAAATAATATTGTGACTATCAATTGAGATGTAAGCTATCCTATCCTTCAAGTTGGATCAAAATGCACACGGAATGCAAATCAAATTTAAAATCGGTTTAGTAGTTTAGGAGTCCATCGCAGACAAACACGTGACAAGACATTTTTATATATATAAAGATATATCTTTCTCTTCAACCTATCGCGGTCTACTGCTGGACATAGGTCTCCCCCATTTTGCGCGAGATAACGTACATTTATTTTTCGAAAATTCTAAAATTGGTACGTGCCAGGATTTAAACCTCAGCCCTCCCGGTAGGGCAACAGTCCACTCCATTGAGCCACCGACGCTTTAATCTTTAGTAACCTTTGCCACCCCAAATTCAGTTATCAGCACATCCCTCCCCTCATCCAAGTCGGCTCAAAGACAGCTCTCTCCCCGAAGAGCGGCACAATGCAATAATAAAACAATCCCGTAAGCCAACGATTGTGATGACGTCATTTCCTTCGACTATCAGGATTGTGACGTCACTTGCAATGCTTTAATCGTGAAGAAACCTGTAGTATGTATGCAGCTCAATATAGACGTATCGATATTATTTTAGAGCGTCGGTGGCTCAATGGTGTGGACTGTTGCCCTCTTACCGGGAGGGCTGAGGTTCAAATCCCGCCACGTACCAATGTGTTTTCGAATTTTCGAAGTATATGTACGTTATCCGACGCTCTTACAATGAAGGAAAACATCGTGAGGAAACCTGCGCACACCTGCGAAGAGATTCAAAGGTTATCCGTGAAGTCGTCCCGCTCTAGGCCTGCGTGGACGACTGAGGCCTTAACACCCTATACGCTTTAATGTGCTGATGATGATGATATTTATTTTATATGTTGCGAAGTGTACAGGACGGTCAGGGGGCTCACCTGATGGTAAGTAATACTAGGTAGTAGGCTTGGTACTGAGTCGTCTAGGTGGGTACCACCGCAGTGCCAGATATCGAAACAGGATTGTTTTACACCTCTCTAATTCGGAATGAGTGCACTGTAGCTAGTCACATTACCGGGTATAAGAGACCTAATATCTGTTGTCTCGGGTGTCGGGCGCAGTGCGGCGTTGATGGAGGATACTGTTTATCAGTTTTTGCTCTCCTTCAATGCTCTCTCGCGTCAGGCATATCACTTACTACCAGGTCAGCGTCCTGACCGTCCTATACACTAAGTTACATAAAAAGTGTAGCAATTTTTTTTACACAAGATTATAAAAACAGCTTTATAAATTAATGACAGTTACGATTATTTAAGAGATGATTATTTTATCAGTGAATTATGTGTAATATTTAACACAGAATCGAATACAAGAAATCTCATGTCAAAAAGATTTCTCAGACAAATCACAACTACTCAACTTTTTTACTAGCTATATGCGGGATAGGCGTCAGTTTGTGAGTACGCGGGTTGCATATCGGAGCCATATATACTAGATCAGGCGTAAGTCAAGGCAGTAATTTGGGGCCTTTAGAGTTCATTTGATGGTGAACGATTTACCGGGGTAGTAAAAGAGACGAAGTGTCTTTGTTCGCAGACGACCTTAAACTGTATCGAGAGATCAGAAATCAGGGTGACTGTGAAAAATTGCAGAATGATATTGATAATGTGGTGGCTTGGAGTGAGGAAAACAAGTTACAATTCAATACTTCTAAGTGTGTGACAATAACTTTCACGCGAGCACACAGCCCCATCCTTAACAATTACATGGTTGCGGGAGTACCATTGACCAGGGTTAGGGAACTCAGAGATTTGGGCGTTTGCCTCACTTCAAGTCTCTCGTTTAAAGAACACATAGAGAGCATCTGTAAGCGTATCGGAATCTGGGATTCATTCTCCGCAGGGTCCACGGTTTTAGAAATATCGGGGCAGTGATAGCCCTGTATAACGCCTTAGTGAGAAGCCATCTCGAGTGCAATGCCGCCGTATGGGCACCTCATGAGAATAAGTATACACTCATGTTGGAACGGATACAAAAAATTCATCCGTTATTTATACCTTAAACAGTACGGAGTATACCCATTTTACCCATTAAAGTATCCAACATTATTCATATTGGGTATGGTGGGATACAATGAGTTAAGAGTTAGGAGAGATATGGCTGTGGTTGTCTACATATTCCATGTGCTTAGAGGGAAGGTTAACAACCCTGAGTGCTAGCCAAAGTATATCTCAACGTGCCAGATCGTTACGCGGAGCGTCGGCGACGGCCGCGGCTGCTGGCGGAGGCGCGCGCGCGCACCGCATTGTTGCGGGAGGCGCCGCTGACTCGCGCCACGCGCCTTCTCAACCGATTGGCGGATCGGGTGGACATATTCTGCTGCTCTGAACGAATTCACTAGGGTTGCTTTGTTCACCATTTGTTATCAATCAACAAAAATTTAATATAACATGTATTATCGCATTAGGTTAAGACCTGTAATGATAATATAATGTGGTATAAATAAATTTTAACTTTTCAAACCCCATAAAACTATCAAAGATAGACACTTGTAAAACCTCCGCAACATAGCTCAAGGAGGAAATGCGTCAACTTCAGAAACTTGAGCGAGTATAACTGCTTTCATCCAACTAATGTCTAGTGCGGCGCCACCGACTTGCAATTTTTAATGATATAAGAGGTAAATCAAAAAACGGCACATTTGATGGTAATTAACCCTTGCGATGTATTTTTTAATACTATGGACATAGAAATTTATTGCAGGCTGGACCATCAAAAAATTAATAGATCTCTC
The DNA here is from genome assembly GCA_019425675.1 of Leucinodes orbonalis. Lineage (NCBI taxonomy): Eukaryota > Metazoa > Arthropoda > Insecta > Lepidoptera > Crambidae > Leucinodes > Leucinodes orbonalis. The sequence goes on along the minus strand of PQWD01004882.1, from coordinate 138,609 downwards.
TTCAACCTATTGCAGTCCACTGCTGGACAGGTCTCCCCATTTTGCGCTAGACATCCCGGTCCTCCGCCTTTCTCATCCAGCTTCCACCAGCGACCTTTTGCAACTCGTCGGTCCATCGGGCCGGAGGCGTCCTACGCTACGCTTGCCAAGACGCGGTCTCCACTCTAGAACTCGTCTGCTCCAACGGCCATCGGTTCTGCGACATACGTGACCAGCCCACTGCCACTTCAACTTGCTGATCCGGCGGGCTATGTCGGTAACTTTAGTTCTCTTACGAATTAAATCATTTCTAATCTTATCCCTAAGAGAGACTCCAAGCATAGCTCGCTCCATTGCGCGGTTGAGTGACTTTGAACTTTGATGTGAACCAATCCCGCAGTCAGTGTCCATGTCCCAGCTGCGTATGTTAGTACGGGTAGGAGGCATTGCTCAAACTTTCGTCTTTAATAGATGATAATAGCTAATTATATATGGTCAATTGTGTTACCTCCTTTTAGCCACCGACGCTCTTCCCATCAATATAAACATTAAATATAACCGATTTCAAAAGAGGTTCTCAGTTTGACCTACTTTTGTATTGACAACTGAATTAGTGTATGAGTATAAAACAAAATTAATTTTAATTAAACTCATGTTTATTTTTAATAATTATCTTGGTGTATTGAAACGCGTACTAAACTGGGGTTACTCATTATTTTACACAAGTTTTGACAGTCCATATTGTTTTCATTCAGTATCAAAAGCGGTATATTTATTATCATTATGATAGCTGCCGTAATACAGTTAACATAAGCCCTAACGTCTGAGAGCGTCGGTGGCTCAGTGGTGTGGACTGTCGCCTTCCTACCGGGAGGGCTGAGGTTCAAATCCCGACACGTACCAATGTATTTTCGAATTTTTGAAAAATATATGTACGTTATCCGACGCTCTTACGGTGAAGGAAAACATCGTAGGAAACCTTCATGCACGCCTGCGAAGAGATTCGAAGGTTGTGTGTGAAGTCGTCCAATCCGCACTGGGCCCGCGTGGACGACTAAGGCCTAATCACCCCATACGGGTAGGCTCGTGCCCCTCAGTGGGGACGTTTAATGAGCTGATGATGATGAAGCCCTAACGTCTTACGGTGAAGGAAAACATCGTGATGAAAACCAGCGCACGCCTGCGAAGAGATTCAAAGATTATGCGTGAAGTCGTCCAACCCGCACTGGCCCGCGTGGACGACTAAGGCCTAATCACCGTATACGGGTAGGCTCATGCCCCTCGGTGGGGACGTTTATTGAGGTGGGTGATTATGAAACCTAACTGCTGTCACAGTTTAACATAACAATAAGTAGCCACACAGCCGTCCATCATTTGATGCGAGATAACTAAGTTGTTTCACGCATTATCTAATGCCTTCAACGGATGCAACACATTGTGATGTAGAATGGATAGTATATGGAGATTAACGTTCAATTAATTGTCAATATACACAGTAATTGCAGAAGATTACGCAATATACCCCCACTATAACTTCATCATCATCAGCTCATTAAACGTCCCACCGAGGGGCACGAGCCTACCCGTATAGGGTGATTAGGCCTTAGTCGTCCACGCGGGCCCAGTGCGGATTGGACGACTTCACACACAACCTTCGAATCTCTTCGCAGGCGTGCATGAAGGTTTCCTCACGATGTTTCCTTCCCGTAAGAGCGTCGGATAACGTACATATATTTTTCGAAAATTCGAAAATACATTGGTACGTGTCGGGATTTGAACCTCAGCCCTCCCGGTAGGAAGGCGACAGTCCACACCACTGAGCCACCGACGCTCTGTAACTTACTAGGTGGTAAACTCGGTACCACCGCAGTGCTACATGTGATCGTCCCTTAATCAATTCATCATCATCATCAGCTCACGAGGGGAACGAGCCTACCCGTACAGGGTGTATAGACCTTAGTCGATCACGCGGGCCCAGTGCAGATTGGCCGACTTCACGCACAAACTTTGACTTTCTTTGCTTGCATGCGCAGGTTTCCTCACGATGCTTTCCTTCACCGTCGGATAACGTACATATAATATCAGCAACTGGTGAACTTTCCCTTTTCTGGTACCACAAGAGCGCCATAAGCGCCAGTTCCCACATACCATGGCCGCATTCTTGACGGCTCACATCATCAGCCTTTATCGACCCACAGCGAACACAGGCCCTCCCGCATAGTGATTTAGAGATTGGGTGTGGCCCAACAAAATATGCGGGTTTAATTCTTATTAATTTTTATATAGGTTAAGAGCGAAACGAGCAGACAGATCACCTGATAGAAAGTGAAAACTGCCGCCCATGGATAATGAGAGACTTGCAAATCATCATCATACAACGTATATAAACTACGTACAACAGTATTATAAATATCAATCACAGGCATCAGTCTCACACAAACCAACGTTATTGAACTTATAATTATACCTTTTTGTTCCATAAGATGAATTATAAACTTTGTTGTATAGTATAGCTTAACACGTGATTTGTGATGAGAAAAATAAAGATTATATTATATTATATCATCTCATCAGCTCATTAAAACGTCCCCACCGAGGGGCACGAGCCTACCCGTATAGGGTGATTAGGCCTTAGTCGTCCACGCGGGCCCCAGTGCGGATTGGACGACTTCACACCACAACCTTCGAATCTCTTCGTAGGCGTGCATGAAGGTTTCCTCACGATGTTTTCCTTCACCGTAAGAGCGCGGATAACGTACATATATTATTCGAAAATTCGAAATTACATTGTACGTGTCGGATTGAACCTCAGCCCTCCGGTAGGAAGGCCGACAGTCCACACCACTGAGCCACCGACGCACTTGCTATATATGTAAAAAAAATACAGAACATTTGCAGTCGCTTATTTGTAGCATGAAAGTAGTAAGTCTGTGGCGTCGGATGCCGGCAAATTGCCTCTGGGTCAGCTACGCTCACTCTTTGCAAGAAAAACGTTTGAACAGCGCTCGGGAATTCATTTTACAAGAAACCACTGGACGGCCAACAAAACACGAGTTCTATAAATTTTTACCTTACAATGTTATAAAGGTTATAATGTTATAGAGAGCGTCTGTGGCTCAATGGTGTGGACTGTTGCCCTCTACCGGAGGGCTGAGGTTCAAATCCCGACCGTTATCCGAGCACGTACGGTGAAGAGAACTCGTGAGAAAATCTTCATGCACGCCTGCGAAGATTTAAAGGTTGTTGCGTGAAGTCGTCCAACATGTACTGGGCCCGCGTGGACGACTAAGGGCTAATTCACCCTATAACGGGTAGGCTCGTGCCCCTCGATGGGGGACGTTTAATTGAGCTGATGATGATTGTGTAACTATAGCAGATCTATAGAAGAATATGACAAAGAAGAATGCTAGCATACATCACGGTTTTTCTAAGGTAATGGACTCGATACTGAGTCGTTTGGTAGGTCACGCACATCCTTTAAATCTCTTCGCAGATGTTTTCCTTCACCGTACCGTAAGAGCGTCGGATAACGTTATATTTCCGAAAATTTGAAATTTAGTTATATATTTTCGAAATTCGAAATCTCATTGGTACATGTCGGGATTGACCCTCAACCCTCCGGTAGGAGGGCAACCCAGTCCACACCATTGAGCCACAGACGTATAAGTTAATAGTATTAACAACACAACCAACAATCTAATCTGTCAACAAATAAGGACAAAATTATCAGTTAACAGGTGCGTTCCCTGTCGTTTGCACAATCACCCATCAGCCCCGGTTTGCTCATAAACCATCGCGGATTCAATTTATTTATTACGTTTTCCCGTTGTATTGTTCTGTTTCGCACCCCTGGCGCTGTGAGGGGGACAGAAGAAACGGTAACGCTTTGTCGATTGTTTGATTTCACGCGGCTGCGGCCTCGTTCTACCTATGTTGCTAAACGGGTTACTTTTTTAGGGTGAGATAAAGTTTGTGGAGAATTTATCGAAAATAAATATTTTTTATTTCTATCTAGACACTTCCCCAGTTAGGTGAATACGAGATATTTTCGGGACAGTCAAAGTCAAAATCCTTTAATCAGATTAGACTTACAAAAGCACTTATGTTTAAAATAAGTAAATGTTTATTCTCTATTCTTCATGCACTGTCTGCAGCCATCAGTACGGCCAAGCTCACTAGGTAGTACAGACCGAAAAGTAGCTCACGAATTGGTGTAAGAAATATTGGCTATGCCCAGGCAGGCAGGTCAGCTCTTAAGACATACTGTTGAGGAGTTTGTGGCCGGTACCCGCTCTGAATGATGGACTGAGAAAGTTTAATGAATAAAACAAAGCCATTGCTTTCCTTGTTATTTCCTTGTTATTTCACCGGCTCATTAGCCTCAATCTCAAAAATCGATATCCCAGGCCCAGGCCTACCAGGCTATACGAATGCAAAATCACGACTACCAAACTGATGTAATAGCGGCTTGACATGCCTAATCACATATTCGATTATCGACCATTTCGATAGTTGTTTTACTTGTATGGGTGTTAACGAATCGCGCGAGTATCTACGATATCAAATTCATCGATATATACCTACTCGGTAAGAAGACAAACATCAGTTTTTGTTCTATCGATATAATGACTTGTGTCCCACCACTACCGTCACATCCCTCGCTTCCTGCACGATTGTGCCTCTGTCAATTGTATTACATCTGCGGTCTGTGGCGTACTGTTCTAATAATGTTCTTTCAACAGCTTTTATGGGATTTTAATATGGTACGATATATTTCATGTGTTAATACACTGAAGCCCTTTTTCATTTATCATACTTCCGGTTTGCTGTATTTCTTTTATTTGTATCTTTTGTTTTTTGTTGTATTTCGACGTTCAATTATTTTTTGTAAGGTTAAAATGACCTGGTTAAGGTGGCGGGTCGCAGATGGATGTCAACTGCTAGGGATCGGTCCACGTGGAAATCATTAGGGGAGGCTTTCGTTCAGCACTGGACATATAAAGCTGTTATAATGATTTTATTGTTTCGCACCATCATCAGCCTGTAGCTTAAACCTTCTCAAAGCTTTGTTGTGCGGGAAGGCCTATGCCCTTCATTGGAATGTTTTAGTCTGATGATGAATCTGTAATCCGCCTACTGTTTGATTAAGATATATTAGGGTTGTAATGATGATGACAAAAACTGTAATAATGTTTCACCCATTAAGGTGAATGAGGTTGCGGAGACCGAAACCTAAAGGGATTTGGTCCTATATCATCAGCCTATAAGGATCCACTGTAAGGCACAGGCCTTCCCGCACGGCTATGGATAGATTGGTCCGGAGCCCACCACGTAGGTATAATGCGAATTGGTGGATGATAATAACTAAAATACGAAGATTGCATCCAGGACCGACGCTTTAAGGTGCCCCTTGATTTTTTTTAAGAGAGCAAACGAGCCAGAGAGTTACCTGATGGAAAGTGATCATCTCTGCCCTTTCGGAGACCCCAGAAGTGTCACCGGTGCGTTGCTTGCCTTTTAGGAAGGAATACGCTCTATTCTTGAAGGTTCCAATGTCATATCATTCAAGGAATACTGCTGCTGCGAGGTCGTTCCATAAAAACAGTGTGCGTGGAAAAGAAAGTTGCTCATAAATCGAACGGTTGTGGAACGCCAACCATCAAGATCATGAGGATGAAATTTTATCTTATAGCGGGTAGTCCGATGATGAAACGCAGCAGCTGGCATAAGATCGAACAATTCTTTGGAACACTCCCCATTATATAAACGGTTAAAAACACAAAGACTTGCAACGTCTCTGCGTAAGACCAAAGGTTCCAGAATCACGGAATCATCATTTCATCTACTCAGAGAAAGAAAAGTAACAAGCAAAATACGAAAAGGGCTCAAACAACACAAGGTAGCAAACCCGAGGAAGTCCGGTACAAGTGAATTATTTGGATCTTAAAACAAACGGAACTTCTTTCATTCGCCGCTTAAAGTTCGGCAAAGTAAACACTATTTCCAGTGTGCTTTATGAGTTTTATTCCCGTATGTGTGTGAGTGTGACGAACGTTTTAGGAGTCGGGTCGCGATTTCCCTCAAAACAAACATATCTTATGAAGTGACCGATGGTAAGGGGTGCTCCTTGTATTTTTTTAGGAAGGTCCCAAGATAGCGATACTAAATATATGGCTTGCAAAGGTAAACGAGTATACCGGTTCCCTTTGTCCCCCTTTCGGAAAGTTTACCACCTTGGCATGAGCTGTCGTGGCCGATATGGAGCTGTCTTTGAATAAGCTTCGGACGCAGCCTGGCTGCAGCATGGAAAATCTGCTTTTTGGTCGTCAGGGCATTGATTGCCTTTTGTAGTTCAGCCCAAACGATGGCCTATCTGATAACGACATCGGGCACGATATCGGGCACAAGCTCGGCGTGCCCTTCCAGCTGCACGCTGGAGGGTCTAATGATAGCGCCGGATAATGCTGTCACTTTGGCTGCTTTCTGCGATGAGATTCAAAGGTTGTGCGTGAAGTCGGCCAAATCCGCACTGGGCCCGCGTGGACGACCAATGCACATACCCTTTACGGGTAGACTTGTGCCCCTATATGTATGTTTATTCGTTGTTTAGTACTTACACTAAAGGCTTCACGCTTAACTTGGGGCTAGATGGTGCTGTGTATATGTCAGTAGATATTTTCAAAAAGACTCAATAAAAAGTCCTTGACATGTTTTAAGAGCGTCGGTGGCGCAATGGTGTGGACTGTTGCTTTCCTGCCGGGAGGGCTGAGGTTCAAATCCCGACATGTACCTATGTGTTTTCGAATTTTCGAAAATATATGTACGTTATCCGACGATCTTACGGTGAAGGAAAAACATCGTGAGGAAACCTTCATGCACGCCGGCGAAGAGATTCGAAGGTTGTGTGTGAAGTCGTCCAATCCGCGCTGGGCCCGCGTGGACGACTAAGGCCTAATCACCCTATACGGGTAGGCTCGTGCCCCTCGGTGGGGACGTTTAAGAGCTGATGATGATGTTTTAAGAAAACTATAATGGTATCTATTATTTATTTGGATAGTATAATGCCCAACATGCAGCAAACTACTATCGAAACACGATAGAATTGGCGCATATCAAAATAAGCCAAATAAGGCCCCAGGTCTAAGTCAAAATTTGTAATACTAGTGATCTGTGTTTCTTGCTGGATTCTTCTCAGCAGAAAACTGCAGACCGAACCAGTGGTCGCTTCATTTGACATTCATAACTATTCCTAAGGACTTAAATAACCCATATATCTGGGGGCACGGCAGTGCCCCCGCCAAGTCGAGCGCGAAGCAAACACTGCCGTACCATCCTTTACAGGATACATTTCGCCGCATTTCAGGCCCCGATTTGAGAACCTTTGGATAATACCAGAGCGCTGAAATTTTCGTCATCTAGTAAGATATATAACTTACTTTAAATCCAAAATTTCAAGTCTGTAGGCCATTTAGTTCCGACGTTAAGCGAAAGCAAAGTTTCGCATTTTCGACAGACACTCACTCACTCACTCATGATCATCAAAATAGAACTAGTACTTCCCATTAACTCAGAAAGCTGAAATTCGGTACAGAGTTAGGGTTTAATGGCTACATAAAGGGAAACTATGAAAACTTCGAAAATCGAAGATCTGGAGTACCTGGTGACCCTGCTTAGATAACAAAAGAGCCAGCCAAACTATAAGAGATTGACATACCGCCTTTAAACAATATATATTTAACATGTTGGCCGCTTCATCCGATGTCAAAATCGGGGGCACGGTAGTGCCCCGCCAAGTCGAGCGCGCTTGACCAATACAAACAGACATGTTGGTGCACACAATATTTGTAGGTACTGCCCGGGGATCGAACCCGGAACCCTTGGTGTAGTCCGACGTTTCAACCATTACACCCAATGGGTCGTCTAATATTCCTTTCAAGTTTCTACAAAAGAAGTAAAATCCCACCAAAAACATTATGTAAAAATCTAGCCAAGTCTCGATGGAGCTGCTTGATTATCTCTAAAAAGTAATGAAATCAAGACAAAGACGTGCCAAGTCTAAGGTTCCTTACTGCATTCAATTAATTATTATGGTTAATGTTGTGTGACTTGGCCGTTGAACATTCTTCATACGTTAGTGGCTTTATCAAGCCTACAATCGATGGGCTATTGAATCACCATTTTCCAAGTGGCAAATTTGTACCGTCAATGGGTAGCGGTTCTGGTGACAGATTGGTGCAATGGTGTCATGAAGCACCTAGTTTTGTATCCTTGTGTACTCTTGCCGGTTTTAGAGATAATCAAGCAGCTCCATCGAGACTTGGCTAGATTTTTTACATAATGTTTTTGGTGGGATATGTCTTACTCTTAAGTATTACTTTTATGAACTCTCTAATCTGTGTCAGACATTTACAGATTATTATTTGGAGCATGCTGTGTATGCTATTTATGGATTACCATCTAGTGCATTTATTTTGTTAATTTCTTTTGGAACTAAAACATTGTAATCTGTCTGCGTACCAAATTAAATAAATAAATGAATAAGTTAAAAAGAGTGACTATCGAGTTTCTTGCTGGCTCTTATCGAAGATCCCAATCCGTAAACCGGTGGTAGTGTCATAAAACTATAAGAATAACAATTGACGATTCAAAAGTATTAATAAAGATTTATTTGAATAAAAATACCTTAAGTTTGAACTTATAAAGACAATTTGATTTTGAAAAGGGTGATATAGGTAAAAGCCCTTCAAGGTTCCAAACCTGACAGCCCTACCCCAAGTAGCTGGTATACACGCTAATCTGGCAGCTTGAGTGGCGCCTCGGTTTGTCTTTGCTCTTCGGATTTTTCTCAGTTTGAATGGCAAAGGGTACTGAAGGAACGTTAAGCCTACGATGGCTCGGTAAATAGATACAATGACTTTCAACTTTATTCGCTCAGTACGCATCTCTCAATTATTTAGTGTGCCAGGAACCAACAAAAATGTGTCCAAAAATTATCCTCTATTAAGGATGATGCGATTCTATAATAATCATTGCTCTCACACTGACATCTTTAACATTATATTCATTTAAAAAATCTTTTGTGTAAGTGGAATTCATGTCAATCATTTTGTGCTGTTCCGTTCTTCTTTGCATGTTTGCTATTATTTGTTAAAAATTCTGTGTACAATCTGTAATTGGGATAATAATTGAAAATGTTACGTCTTATGCTATATTACGGAGGATTTAGTTTATGTGCTGTTGTTGTACCTTATAAAATAAAACGTAAGCAGAACAATAAATGTTCCACTAGTATCCAGTTAAATGGCCCGATGGACCGACGATTTGCGGGCGGTCGCTGGTGGAGGCTGGATGAGAAAAGCGGAGGAGCGGGATATCTGGCGCAAAATGGGGGAGACCTATGTTCAGCAGTGGATTGCGATAGGTTGAAGAGAGTGATCCAGTAAAATATGAGTGCTATGCACTTCTGTGTTTCGAAATTAGGGCACTATAGCTAGTAAAATAACTGGGTATGAGAGACCTAACATCTGTCGTCTCGGGTGATTGGGGCAGGGCAGTATTTACATTCGGTCATTTACCACCGGAAATGACCGTCCCGTTCATTTATATTTAAAAAAATGCCGTAAAGTTTAGGAGTATTTTTTTTTAAATTGTGAAAATAAAATAATTCAATGAAGAAATGTTGAAATAAAACGAAGATTATTATGAGAGCTTAACGAAAAGCCTTGTAACGATCTAAACGAAACTAAAATAAAATATGGCGTTTCCTATGTACCTTATTGTGTATACTCGTATTTTCTTGTGTTTGTGAATTAATTATCCATGTACTGTGTTATTTTTAGTGTTGGTGATAATTTATCCTGTACCCTCAGCTCGTTACAGTTTTAAACCAAGGATTAGAATAGGGGCTAGACGAAGATATGTGAATAAATAAATTATTTAATGTCCTTTGACATTCACACAGTCCTTAAGGCTGAGAGCCATCTGCGCTCGTCAATTGCCCCGGTGAAGCTGTGAAGGCCATCTGCGGCCAACAGCAGTAGTCAGTTAGAAAACATTTAATCTGTAATGTGGGTACAAGCAACGGATAAACATACGTATATATTTTTTTGTAAATATATACATAGTTATCATATCATATGTCATATTTATCAGTTATTTAGTACGTATGTATGTTTGTACGTATACATACGTTTAGTACACTAAACAACTGATAAATATGCTTAAAACATTTTTTTTTTGTATATCCATACATACTAAACAAAGAAAACAGATAAATACTGATAGACATGTTCATGCACACAAATGTTTGTACTGCCCGGGGATCAAACCCGAAACCCTTGGTGTAATAGCCGACATATCAACCATTGCACCAGATGGGTCGAATGTCGGCAAATATTTATTTATAAAAAGCATATGAGTTAATCCCCATCTCCCATCATCATTACATTTTCTTTATGCCGTGTCTTTAGTAGTTCTGGACCGATTTCCGGCTTATTGCACGAGGTCCTATCAAATCACAGCTTTCAAATACAATCGACATTCAGCCTTAACACAAAGTTGTAAAGACATTTTTTGTCCGTCACACCATAGTAGATTGCAAAGGTCCTATTTAGGTTTGAGATGAGAATTTAGTGTACGTTTGTATTGAAATGACAGACGAATTTTCCTTTTTATTGAGATGGCCGCCCCAATTTCGCGTCGGAATAAATTAACTATGAATAAAACATGGCTGCTTATGAAGTTATTAACGGGGAACATTTTATTGGGCGAAAATGTTTTGTTTATTAACGCCAATTTTGCGAGCACACAATTATTATGCTACACAAAATATTTACATTACTTGATTTGGATGAACTGCCCGATATTTTACAAAAATGAAATGTAAAAGGATAAGGGCGAATAGTTGATAAATATTATATTATTTTAGAGTTTGAATGTTACAAAACTTACCATATGCAAATTTGTACAAACTCAATAATAGGACTTCATCATCATCAGCACATTAAACGTTCCCACCGAGGGGCACGAGCCTACCCGTATATGGTGATTAGGCCTTAATCATCCACGCGGACCCAGTGCGGATTGGACGAATTCACGCACACCCTTTGAATCTCTTCCTCACGATTCCTCGTGATGGTTTCCTCACGATGTTTTCCTTCACCGTAAGAACGTCGGATAACGTACGTATAATTTCGAGAATTCGGAAACACATTGGTACGTGGCGGGAGTTGAACCTAAGCCCTCCCGGAAGAAGGGCAACAGTCTACACCATTGAGCCACCGACGCTCTAAGTAATAAGAAGACTTATGCGAAGTGTTATGCTGTGTTGGTACAGTTTTCTAATTTTTTATATCATATTTTTACTATTTCTGCTATTTCCATCTTGACCAATTTTTCTGATTTCCTTAATATATTTTTGTACACTACACTTATTTTCTTAAAACAATAAATACGAACTGAGTTTTTTGCTTGTTTTTATTTTCAGTCATTTACCTATTCTGCGTAATTTCTAGACAGTTTTCTTTTTGTTCAATGTGTACTTTGCACAATTTCACAATATATTTTTTTGCGTTCAAAAGTCTCCGACCGTATTTTTTATACGTCCATGGTCAATGGTTTCAAATATATTGACAATAATTCAGTACCTACTGAACTTATTCCCTACTAGCATGCCAAAAGATTCCAGGCCGTATATCTGGAGCAAGGTCCCCCAGTCGCAGGCTAATGCACTCTCAGGAAACCTAATAGTGTATAAGTATGCACTTCGTGCGCTATCACTTAGCGTTGCACCAGATCGGATACGAGAACCTACTGAGGAACTTCAATTTTACTTGGTTAAGTAATCATGTCGCATAATTACCTTATGCGGTTGATTAAGCTTAAGTTAAGTGATTAAGATTAAGTTGATTAAGCCATAGAAAAAAAAATGGTCTATTTTAAAGAAATGAAAAGGAAAATTCTGATAGTAAATACCATAGATTTAGAATTGGCGCGCGTATATCCTATATCTATGGTAAATACTGTGTTTTAGCCATGGACGTATAAAAAATACGGATAGGTGCTGTCTATTTTTACAAATGCGCTGCTCATCAGCTCATTATAGTCCCCACTGAAGGGCACGAGTCTACCCGCATAAGGCGTATTGGTCTAAGCCGTCCACGCGGGCCCAGTGCGGATTGGCCGACTTCATGCACAACCTATGAATGTTTTCGTAGACATGCGCAGGTATCCTCACGATATTTTTCGTATTCGAAAAACGTATATATAATTTCGAAAATATGGTACGTGGAGGTATTTGAACCTGCACCCTTTAGATCGGAAGGCAACACAAAACAGTCAACATCAATGAGCCATCGACGCTCTATGCCGGCACACTCTGTGAAAATTGGCATTTTATTATTTCACCATCATTAAAGATACCTTCTGTTGAATTAAAAGCATCAACAGTGTTTTTTTTTTTATTTTTTTTTTATTTATTTTAGGACAGTTTACAAAACATACACTTATTACATAGACATTATACATACGTAAGCGATACTAACAAGTAGTGATGCCTTAATTACAAACTGCCACGACAAGCACAGCTGACATGGAAGCAGTTTAGCAAAATAAAAGTTAAACAGAATTTAATGTAAATAACATACTTAATAATACTAACCTAGAGTATAGGTTACAAGTGAGTACAACAATTACAAAATTATGCTAAGACATAATTAAGACTGCCACTTAAGAATATTAATCAACGTTCTTTTGAACGTTGTGAAATTACTATTAATATCGAGATCTGACTTCTGAGCTAAAGTTATAAACTGGCTCATCATTCTATCAATCGGAGAGAAGTGCGACAGGTTACTTTTAAAATGTTTATTTGAAAACAGTTTATAACGCGTAGTTCTATTGAGTTTACGAGGTATATAGAAGTCTATTTGTTCTAAAAGAAACGTGCAGTCTAAGGCGCCACCAAGCACTTTATGCAAAAATAATTGATCTAGTAGCTGTCTACGTTTCAATAAGCTAGACATATTATAAAAAGATAGGCGCTGTTCGTAGGAAATTAACTTTTTAGACATGTTGTCTTGGAAAGCTAGATGCCACAAAAATCGCTTTTGTATAGATTCTATGCGTTTTATATGGATGTCATAACGAGGAGACCAGACCGTACTGCAGTATTCTAAAGAGGATCGAATTAGTGCATAGTAGATAAGAATTTTAGTTTTAGGTTGTTTGAAATTCTTTGTATTTCTAATAATAAAACCGAGAACTTTGAAGCATTTACTAACAGTTTTATCGTAATGAATAAAAATTTAATTTTTTATCAAAGTATACACCCAAGTCACGGCTAACGGAAACCTCCCGCAATACTTGTTGCTCAATGTTGTATGTAAAATGGAAAGTGATTTTTTTCTAGTAAACCTAATAAAGTAGCATTTGTTAATATTCAAGAAAATATTATTACTGTGGCACCAGTTCACAGTCTATCAATATCATCCTGGAGAAGTAAACAGTCTGATATACATCTGATATGTCTCACAATTTTCAGGTCATCAGCGTAAAGGTAGAACGTGCTATGTTTGAAGCATTGTGATATATCATTAACAAATAGGTTAAAAAACAATGGCCCCAAATGGGAGCCTTGCGGAACGCCTGAAGGGACATCAAATAACTCAGAGGATTTACCGTCAATTACAACTCTTGATCTTCTATAGCTAAGATATGAACAACACCAGTTAAGAAGATGGCCGTGAAGTCCAAACTGAGAGGAAAGTTTAGAAATAAGAATGCCGTGGTCCACTCTATCAAAGGCCTTGCTGAAGTCAGTGTAAATGACATCAGCAGAGACCCGCGCGTCAACAGCAGTAACAAGGTCGGATAAGTAAGTGGTCAGATTAGTGCTCGTTGATCGAGAATTAACGAAGCCGTGTTGCTGCGGTATAAGATATTGTTTTACATGCCAGTAGATAATAGGGTACAAGAGAGATTCCAAAACTTTGCCAAAAACAGGTAGAATGGAAATTGGCCTGTAATTACTGACGTCAGATTTAGACCCTTCCTTGAACACAGGCACAATCAACGCCTCCTTCCACAACGATGGAAAGCGACCTGTTGAAAAGCTTAAGTTATATATTAAACAAAGTGGTAAGGCCAATACCTCAGCACATTTTAACACAAAAAGAGAAGGTATCCCGTCTGAGCCGGCGCCTTTCCTCCAATTTAGTCTTTTTAAAGCACTTTCAACTTCACTCACGGTAAATGATAGTTTACTTAAAGTGGAAGTTATCGGTTCGCTAGAGTTGTTACGGATATCAAGACTGTTGATAGACTTACTCCTAGTGAAAGCAGATGAAAAAAAATCTGCAAATAGATTACATGCATCAGCATTGCCAGTGGCTTTTTTATTGTTATAAAACATTTGGGGTGGATACGTGCTCTTATAGTATAGGATAGTGTTCGACTGCTTGACCCCTAATTATTTTTATTTTATTATATTTTAATTTCAAAGTATCACCCGATGGTACATTGTCCTCTATCAACGCCGCATTGCGCCCGTCACCCGAGACAACAGATGTTAGGTCTCTTATACCCGGTAATTTCACTAGCTACAGTGCCCTCATCCCGAAACACAAACGTGCATAACACTCCTGTTTCACGGGATGATATCTGGCACTGCGGTGGTATCTACCTAGACGACTCAGTACCGAGTCTACCATCTAGTATTCTGAGAAAAGTCGTAGTAAGATTTTTCCTAGTTAGGAGTAAGACAATACTGGCTGAACTACCCGACTGTCCAATAAGAATGACGATTCCGTGCGTTGGTTTGTCACGTGAAGCCGTCGGTGCCGGCTGCAACCTTAGGATGGTAGTCGTTAACACACACCAAGCCGCATTGGACCCGCGTGCTGGGATACCGTCCAATCTCTCCGTGGCTATGCGGAAAGGCCTGTGCCCTGTAGGCCTGTATAATAAATAAATAAATATCCACTGACATTCACACAGCGCCATCTAGCCCCAAGTTAAGCGTGAAACCTTTATTTTGGGTACTAAACAACGGATAAACATGCTTGTATATATTTTTTTGTAAATACGTACATATTATACACAGAAAACACCCCAACCATTACAAACTGACTTGTTCATGCACACAAATGTATGTACTGCCTGGGGATCGAACCCGGAACCATTGGTGTAGCAGCAAACGTCTTGACCATTACACCAGATAGGTCGTCAGTCGTATAGGTTAATGATGAATTAAAAGGTGTTCACTTCCGCTCTATTCTAGCTAAAAGTAGTTTGCCTCCGAATTTCAACTTACGAGTTTGCAAGCGAACTACAGACGGTGCGGGACCGTTTATAACGTCAGACTGTTGGCTTGTTTTCAATTTATGTCACAAGTTAGTAGCAGATGTATGAAGTAGTGTTAAACAAAGGTGAGGCTGTAATGGGATCTCATGTTACAGGGTAGTAACAATTCAAATGTGTTTGGTTTGATTACAAGCATATAAACATATTTTTAGTTTCCCTGTTGTTACCGTCGATGAGACTGTTATGGATTTTTGTATTTTGGCAAGAAAGTATTTATTATGTTTTGAAAAATAACCAACATATCAAATTCTAATTAAGGAATATGAGGAAGTGCCCTGGGGAAAGGAAAAAAGGGTCGTCAGGAGATGATGACAGAGGACACAATGGTCGGCTATTCAGTATAGCTTCCACTTGTGCAAATAAGGTACACAGTTCCTCGAAGGTCAGATGTGACGTTCCCATTACACGTCTCAAGTGATGCTTGCTGATTTGACTCCAGCTTCCCATATACCGCCAAAATGAGGAGCGTAAGATGGCGTAAATATGAATTTTACGCCTTCCTGGGCCGCAAACTCAGAAAGCGCATCATTTTGCTGACTTATAAATGAATTTATCTCTTTAGCTGCTCCTACGAAATTTCGGCCGTTGTCAGAAAATATTTCCGTTGGTCGACCTCGTCGAGAAACAAATCTGCGAAGGGTCATTAAAAAGGCATTTTTGGATAGTCTGAGACTGCTTCAAGTGAATGCATTTATACCTGAAGCATATAAATAAACATAAGTAACATTTGGATAACTTCGCACCGCGGCCCTTTCGCGATGCAATATAAAACGGCCCTGCCATATCAATACCTACAGACTTAAAAGGATGGTCGGCAGTAATGCGGCTCGTCGGCAGATCACCATTTTGGGATGAAGAGCTTTTCCCTGTATTCGTCTACAGCGCACGCAAGAACGCACGGTACGTCGAGCAGCAAGTCTGCCCTTGATTGCCAAATTCTTTTGCCTCACCGTAGCCAAAAATGTGTGGCCCGGCATGCAAGTTATTAATATGTTCCTGGTGAAAGATCAATTTGCATAATGGATGGGAAGAATCCAAGAGTATAGGATGTCGTTGGTCATACGAACAGTCAGAATTATTTATACGACCACCCACGCGCACTAATCCATCCTTGCCAATGAATGGTGCCAAGCACAAAATCTTGGATTTTGAATTAAGTAACTTCTTCTCAGTTAACAATTTATGTTCTAGCGGTAAACACTCTAGCTGAGCCAACAGGCATAAAGTTTTGTATGAGTCATATAATTCATCAGCTGATAGGCTGCCAGTAACCCTTTGATTACGAGGTTTAATGTTATGCAGAAATCGTCTTACATACGCCATCGACCTTTGCAGTCTAGTAAAATTGGAAAAGCGTTGGAAGTCTATAACTGGCACTAGAACGGTTGCTGTAGCTGTTGTTTTTATTTCAGGCAAATCGTCAATTTTTTTTAATTTGAGAGTTGGCCATTCAGCCTTGTCCTTCAATAAGAATTCAGGACCATACCACCACAAACCTGAATCTCTTAAAGAACTAGCATCAGTACCTCGCGATATGAGATCAGCTGGATTTTCACTGGTAGGCACGTACCGCCAAGCAGATGGCTGGGTCGATTCCTGAATTTCCGTTACTCTATTTGCCACAAAGACCTTTAGTTTTGATGGATCACCCTTAAGCCAACCCAAGACGACACTAGAGTCACACCAATAATAAATGTGGTCAGGAATTAGCCTAATAGACTCCACGACTGTTTTAGAAAGCCTGGCTGCAAGGAGTGCTCCTGAGAGCTCAAGTCGAGGTATTGTGGTAGGCTTTGTTGGAGACACCTTGGACTTTGAGCACAAAAGTCGTACGGTAACCTTGCCAGAGGAACTTATAGTTCTCGCGTAGATACAAGCACCATACCCGGAGAACGAAGCATCACTGAAAGTATGAATTTCAGTAAGGAGTGGCGCATCACCGAGTACTGGTCGATGCACCCGAATAGTAGCTATAACACATAAACCCTGGGAGAACTCCACCCAAGCTCTATTGATGTCCGAGGGTACAGGTTCATCCCAATCAATCCCTTTGAGCCATAACATCTTGAGTATCAGCTTTGCCTGCATAATGTAAGGGCTTAACAAACCTAAGGGATCAAACAATTTGAAAGCACTTGACATAATAAACCTTTTAGTAATAGCAGCGTTTCGAGAAGAAGCTGATTCTTCGCCTATTGGAAAGTGCAGTTGATCAGAGTTTGGATTCCATCCGAGACCAAGAGTATTTGAAGACTCACTGATGGTGAGATTTTCCTGCTTGTGAAATGGAACAGAATTGAAAATTGAAGGCAAATTGGTTTTATATTTTCTTAATTTAAAGCATCCTTTACTCAGTTCATTCGCGACCGAATTCTGTATGTATTTTAATTGTTCTTTATCATTGGATCCAGTGATAAGGTCATCAACGTAAAAGTCCCTTTGTATTATAGTTTTGATGAAATCATCATCACACTCCTCTCCGATCTGCTTAAGGCAACGTGTACTCAAATAGCTGGCACTTGCTGTTCCGTAAGTGACAGTATTAAGTTGGTATGTTTTGATAGGCAAGGACTCATCTTCTCTCCATAAGATTAATTGCAAGTTTCTGTCTTCAGGATTTACCTCTATCTGGCGGTACATTTTTTCAATGTCACCAGTAAGTAGGTATTTGTACTGTCGCGCACGAATCAATATGGAGAAAAGAGAATCCTGGACATTAGGGCCTACCATTTGCAGGTCATTGATAGAAAAACCTGAGGAAGAAGGTGCAGAGCCATCAAATACGACCCTCAATTTTGTTGATTCACTGGTCATTTTGAAAACTGCATGATGACAAAGAAAATATGAAGGATTTGTAATTTTATTAGATTCTGATAAGTGACCAAGGGTTTTATATTCAGTCATGAATTCGGTATATTTTTGTTTTAGAGAAGGATTTGATCGGAAGCGCTTTTCTAAATTTAAAAACCGTTTTTTAGCAAGTGTATAGGAATCACCAAGACAGTCTGGTGAGTCTTTTAATGGTAGTTTGACACAAAAACGTCCTGAATCTAAGCGCTTTGTATTATTTCTAAAATTATTTTCACATGCTAAATCATTTTCACTTAATGTTATTTTATTTGGTACATCTTCTAATTCCCAAAATTTCGTAAGTAACGTATCTATTTTGGGTTTCAATTTCGAATTATTTGCTGACACAATAACAGTATTACAATGAGCCCCATCATTATCATCAGGTAAGTAAATAGGGCCTGCGATGACCCAACCGAACTTAGTATTTTGAAGTAATGGTTTGTTTATTCCTAATCCTTCTCGCTCAGATGACAAAATATCCCAAAATAGATCTGCACCTATTAACAGGTCAATTGGGCCTGGTTCATGGAACGTTGGATCCGCTAGTAGTACACCTGCAGGCAAACCCAACTGCTTCATATCAAGAGGGATTGTGGGAAGATCTCCGGTGAGTTCACTTAGAACAAAGCAATTTAATTTCACTTGATAGTTATTATTACAAGATTTAAGCTCGACAACACAACACTTATTTATTTTATGATTCGTGTTATTACCGATGCCGATGACATCCATTCTTGTAGGGGTTGATTTAAGCATTAATTTGCTATATAATCGATGCGAAATGAATGAAGATTGACTGCCGGAATCCAATAAGGCACGAACCGTTGCTGCCTCTTTAGTTATTGGGTTACTGACCTGAATTAAGGCAGTAGACAGTATAACATGCTTAGGGCCTTCCATTGAAATATTAGTTATTGTAGAATTTACCATAATCTGGGAATCGTCTTCTTTGGGAGTCTCAAATGAATGTAGCAAAATATTATGATGTCTTTTACATTGCTTACAGGGTCCGAATCGACACTTGCTGAGTGGGTGACCTTGCCGTAAACAATTTGAACACAGATTATGTTTAGAAACGTCCGCTAGTTTACCCTCTATGGATTTAGATTTGAATGTTGGACAGTCGTATATTTTATGATTTTTCCCACATATAATACATTGATATAAAATTATATTGTCTTTGTTATGTTTTGATATGACATATGATTTGGTATGAAATTGTGCGTTTTCTTTTCGGCGTTGTTGAGAGTGAGAAGGACGTTGTGGTGTTATCTGAGTGGGGTTGTAGTTATGCCCACTTGTGGAGTTAAGAATATGAGCCCTATCAATTAAGAACCCTTTGAACTGTTCTAAGCTTGGGGTATCGCCTAAGCCACTTCGTAGCTCTTCCCACCTTGCAATTGTATGGATGTCAAGCTTAGAAGAAATAAGAAAAATAATTAAGGTGTCCCAATGCTCAGTAGGTTGTCCTAAATTGGCCAAAGCGCGAAGGTTCTTTGTGATGTGGTCCACCAAATAACGTAAGGAACTTTCACTCTCACGCGTCAATGGCTGTATGCTAAATAATGACTTAAGATGGTAATTGATTAACAGCCTAATGTTATTATACCGGTCAAAAAGTAACTGCCAGGCAACATCATAATTAGCAGATGACAATTCTATGTTTGAAATAACACGAGCCGCATCACCCTCCAAATAAGAAACCAAGTAATGAAACTTTTGAATGCAAGAAATACGTTCATTGTTGTGTATTAAGTTAGTATAAATATCTCGAAATTCCAACCAACGAAAAAATGATCCGTCAAATTTTTTAATCTCTATTTTAGGTAGCCGAATATTCGAATGATCAAAACTGCCAATACTTTCATGAAACAAAGACTCACGCCTCTTTTGGTCCATGGTCTTTAACTCATTTTGTTCATCTAAAATATTCCTTGCTGTAGCAATGCATATGATAAACTCTTGCTCAACTCTTTCCCTTTCGTCAACTTGCACATCTATATTCTCACTGTCATATAGTTCAATCTGAGTTTGCAACTCGTCATATTTAACCGACTGGCCCTCAAACCTGCCGAGCCGTAAGGACAACTCGGCAAGTTCGATGGTCGTCAGCTGTGATTGCCCTGTGATTTTATCCAAGTAATTTCGAAATTTGGTAATTTGACCCTTAATGGAGCTGCGTTTTGTCACTAAATCTTTAAAAGAAACCTCGGAATTAGGCATTATGCACCGATTTGTAATAATATTCTATTTAAATCTACTTTAGGTAAAAAAAATTTCAATCACAAGGCAATCAGTATAGGCAGGCGTAAAATTAACATAAATTAAACAAAAATACGTATCTGACGCTCCTCATCCCAGCGGGCAGACCCACGGCCCAGCGAAGTCAGCCAGAAGCAGCTAGTATCGAATATGCAAGCCCGGTACTGGACGCGCAGAAGAAGAAGAAGGTCGCGGTCCGCACAACTGAAATGTTCGGCAAATCTATTATATTTCTTTACAATCACTTGGTTGTCTGATTGACGATGGGAATTGATGTAGTTGAACTATTTAAGAGCTAAATCAATCACGAATATTTTTTATTTTCAAAAGTGGGTAGATAACATTTGCACAAGTCCAAGCTACACTAAATATGGATAAATTATGGATTTTAAAAGGAATTGCAATATTTAGGATAGCGGAAACAAGGTTTGGAAGGAATAACCAGGGCACTTATCTGGTTTTCAGCTGCGATGTGTTGCTTTTAATGATGCCTCACTGCTCGACAACTTCCAGACGTAGGTACTCGGCTTTCTTCCAGAATATCCTTGATTGCAGTGTCCTGTCACGGTCGCCAATGTTCACGCCTTCAGGACGCGATGGAATTTATTATAGAAATAATAAACTCAAATAACTTTGACTTGTGTATTGAAATAATATAGTTTACAATTTTTTGATGTTAGCGAGACGCTGCCCAAAGGAGTAATGGCTGAGCGATGGGTTTACAAAAGTTTTCTGAGGAACCGCGATGCGCAATGATTCATTACTTGAGTATTGCCATTGGGAAAACACCTTAGGCGTTAACACAAATAAACATTTTACAAATATTTTTGAATGGCCAATTGTTTAGTTTTAATTTTTAAATAGTCCAAATGTCATACAATAACACAGTTTGACATTATTCAAATATGTATAGTGAGAGTTAATAAATACGATAAGCTTTTACAATCATTATTAGCCCATTAAACGGCCCCACCGAGGGGCATGAGCCAACCCGTAATGGGTGTATAGGATTTAGTCGTCCAAGCTTGCCCAGTGTGGATTGGCTGACTTCATGCACAACCGTTGATACTCTACAAAGACATGCGCAGGTTTCCTCACGATGTTTTCTTGAATCATTTCGACAATTCTAAAGGTCATCGGTACGTGGCGGGATTTGTTCCTATGTCTTGCAGATCGGAAAATAACATTCCACACCACCACAGACATCCGAATATACAATGAGACTGGACAAGCCGCCAAGTTTATAGGCAGTCCTAGTGTCGCAATTTCTTTCCGGTTCTTACCTGTGAAAAGTTATTATATTTCTTGGTGGTAATTTACTGATTTATTGCGATAATGGCATGTTACAATTGCACAGGATGGCATTTTGGGAAAAAACGGTAATTTCTTCTAATATCCGTGCGTCTTGACTCATCTAACAGAGCGTAAACTGGCAGCCAGTGTATGCTCGTTGAGCTTACATTTGTCGCACTTAAAACGCGGCTTGCCCCATCTCCTGTATTGGGAAATCTGTGCACACCACAGTAACAGGCTTTAATATATTTGAAAAATAGTAAAAGATAGAAATATAACTTAAAAACAATCAAATCCAACCAATGAAGTAACTTGCCTTAAAGTTATATCTTTGGAAAAAGGTGTCACTAATAAAAGACTTGGGTGTGTTGTTCGATTCGAAATTGCATTTTGATAAACATATAAATTATATTACTAACAGAGCATTTTCGCTTTACGGGTTTGTCATTAGATCATGTGTTGGTTTTAGACGTCCTCAGTCCTACCTATTATTGTTTAAAGCTCTCATTAGATCACAACTGGAATATGCTTCAGTTATTTGGAACCCGTTATTCAATAAGTATAACGATCTTTTGGAGAGAGTGCAACGTAAATTTTTGCGTGTAATTGAATATACATGCTACCGCTGTAAATTATCGTATATGAATCTCCTACGAAAATACTCCATTATAACACTTACTAAAACAAGATTGTTCCTGGATCAGATGATATTGTACAAAATTTGTCACAATAGATTTGATTGTTCCGGCATAATAAATCAACTACAATGTAGAGTACCAGAAAGAAAGAAAGAAAGAAAGAAAAAACATTTATTTGACCACAAATACAAAACAAAACAATAATACGAAAATAAACCAAAAAAATAAACACGTGAAAAAGAAAAGACTAAACAAAAATAAAAGACAAATGAAACAAAAATAAACACCAATGAAAAAGAAAAAAAAAAACTTATTTGTGGTCAAATGGGCCCTGCCTCAGCTTATACTGCCGTGTACCAAACCGATTGGTTCGCTCATGTAATGTTATAACGCGTCGATTATTTGAACCTAAACCTGCAAGAACTTATGCAGGTGAGCGTGCCCCCTTATGGAGGATAATGCAATCATATAATGATTACTTTGTATGCTGCGACATGTTTGCAGTATCATTACATACATTTAAGATAAATATTATAAAATTGATAGAAAAGATCGATAAAGATAGTATAAAAATATAATTCAAAGTATGGTTTCTCTGTATTGAATTGTATGTCAGTTCAAGTACTAATAATAATTTGTATCAAAGATTAATCCAGTTGGAGCCATAATGATATCCCTCTCATCTCTCTCTGTGTAGCTTGTAGTGTAGTGTAACATTGAGTCTACATTTGTACCTTTGCAGTAATATAGAACAGCTTTCTCTTTTTGTGTACATACTTCCGAAGTAACAAAATTTTAAATTAATAATATGTGGATAATGGTGCTGGTTGCACATTGACTCTAAACTTAGTTAATAAGACTTACATATATTCTTGTGTGTAATTGTTTGCTATCCTAAATAAAGTGAGAAAAAAAAGTTTAGCTGCATTTTCTCTCAGAGTGACCAAACTAACTAACACTTTGATACTATGAATATTATATGAAATAAAAAATACTCGAATGGAATTATTACCAACGTCCTTACTTGGATTTAATTTGATTACACATTTCTTTGTCTGATTTCTACCTACATCTTCACAAATAATAGCAATTATTTAAATAAAAAAGTTAATTCAATAAATTAAATTTGAGAGATGCCGGTCGTATCGCTGCTATAAACTCTATGGGTGAACAGATCGCCCGCAGCGATAAGCTCGCCTCCGTCACTATCTGATGCTTGAAAGACCGAGTTCTCGCGATCTATAAGATAATTATTTCGTGTTTCTTGAAAATTTCACTATTTCCAAGGAAAATGTGTCTGCAATTTCTTGTATTGGTTTGAAGAGTCGAGCGATTGTATGCTTTTATTTAATTTTCCCAAAGAGGGTGGATTCTTTGTCGTAAGAAATTGTCTAAGTACTTCATGGTACAAGTTATTCTGATGACGACCGATGATGACGGGCTCCGGGTCCGATCCCAAGGCAGCAAAAACATTTGTGTGCATGAATATCGCTTGTATTGGTTTGGGTGTTTTCTATGTATAATATGTATGTATTTATAAAAAGAGGTATATAAGTATGTTTATCTATTGTTAAGTATCCATAATTATTACAGGGTAATCCTTAAAATTAGATCGTCGGTGGCTCACTGGTGTGGACTGTCGCCTTCCTACCGGGAGGGCTTCCGAATTTTCGAAAATATATGTACGTATCCGACGCTCTTACGGTGAAGGAAAACATCGTGAGGAAAAGTTCGCACGCCTGCGAAGAGATTCAAAGGTTGTGCGTCGTCCAATCCGCACTGGGCCCTCGTGGACAACTCTATACGGGTAGGCTCATGCCCCTCGGTGGGGACGTCTAATGAGCTGATGATGAAGTCTTAAAAACTGTTTAAATAAGTCTGTTTATGTGTGTTCTACGCTGCAGACTGCATTTGATAAATTCATGAATCACTCGACTTGAAATAGGATCGATTAATGCGCCTCATTCGTTCACCACACGCGGAGTCCTATTGAAGTGATGGGAACTACTACGAGCACTCATAAATAAATGCATGATACAGTTTTAGAACTAGACGCTAGGCGAATGTGAGATGAATCGCGAGAGCATTGTCGTGTCACGTTGATAGAATATCAATCCGTTTGTCAAGAGAACGGTGACAGTAGTCGTGGAGTTTTATTTTAGACAAGAGTTTTTTTTTATTTTTTTTTTTTTTTCGTAGTCAAACGCTGGCCTATTTAATGTAAAAAAAAAAAAGATATTGGTATATCATTTAAATATAATTCCACAAAAATATTTCGTGTAAAATGTTGGTAAGACCACATAAAGTTTGTCGTGAGAAAAAGATGTGAGATCTCATGTAGAGTGTTGATATTCTGTATATATAAAGGTAGATACGCCATCCGCGCCTCAAAAACGAACCGCCGAAGAGAATACAGTTGTAGGCTTTTGTTTCGGTAAATTTACGCTCATTTGAAATATGTGTATGTGTGCTGTCTCTGCATTCGGAACACTTTTTTCGATTGTTTTGTGCGCATATCACGAATCCATATTTTTTTACATCATTGATGTAAAAAAATATAGAGGCAAGCTTCTTGAAGTTCTGAATCTACACAGCCTAACTGTACAGACCCTAATTTATATATTAACAGGAAGTCATTTCAGTGTTTTTTTTTCTTATAATTCCTTAATAGGTTTTTTCGTTACTGTCTACAGTCCCCTGTAAAATTTCGTGACCTTACAAAAAATTAATGAGTCAAATATAAAATTACAACCAAAAAAATTAAGTGAAATGTGCAGTCTCAAGCTTTTTTTCAGACTACCTTCAATAAGGATAGACAGTAATTATAAGATAACAAGCAAATAAGATTATTAATCCAACAGATTATTTGTTCAATTGAAATTAAAAGTTATAATTAATTATTAATTAAAAGTAAATAATTCAGATAAAATCTCAATCCATTTGGTTAGTTACTATGGAAACTTAAGATTCCTTCTAGGGGTCGCCACATACAAAGTAGAGCAATATCTCCCGTCTCGGTTGACGAGCTCTGGATGGGTTGACAGTAACTAATTACTTCTTACAGCCATTGGTTGCCTTCATCACAGTTTCTGTCATGGGCAGGCGTATCACTTACCATCAGGTGAATGTGCTGCTTGTGTTTCACTTTGCATTGAAAAATATATCAAAAAGTTAACAAATCACAGGACTTTCTATAGAAAACATAAGATAGGAAATGATATACTTGTAAGTAACATTAATTTATGTGTAGTAGTACTTTACTGCTATTATCAGCTCATTAAATGTCCCCACCGAGCGGCACGAGCCTATACACCCGTAAGAACATAGGCCGTAGTCGTCCACGCGGGCCCAGTGCGGATCGGCTGACTTCACGCCCAACCTCTGAAACACTTCTCAGACGTGCGCAGTTTTCCTCACGATGTTTTCCTTCACCATACGAGCGTCCGATAAATGTACATATAATTTCGAAAATTAGAGAACATATTGGTACGTGGCAGGATTTGAACGTACGCCCTCCAGATCAGAAAGCAACAGTCCACACCAATGAGTCATGGACGTGCTTTACTACTATAGATTTGTAACAAACAAATCGATAGCTAAAGAAATGTATAAGCAAAATTGCATAAAACACTGCGTTTTTCTTCACGAAGATTTCCTGATAACGCAATTTAAGACACTAAACTTACAACTTAATCCCATACTAAATGATTTATGTTTTACTTGGGGCTAGATGGTGCTGTGACTAAATAATAATAATAAATATCCACTGACATTCACACAGCGCCATCTAGCCCCAAGTTAAGCGTAATATGGAGTATGGGTAAAAACAACGGGGATACATCATCATCATCATCATCAGCTCATTAAACGTCCCCACCGAGGGGCATGAGCCTACCCGTATAGGGTGATTAGGCCATAGTCGTCCACGCGGGCCCAGTGCGGATTGGACGACTTCACACACAACCTTTGAATCTCTTCGCAGGCTTGCATGAAGGTTTCCTCACGATGTTTTCCTTCACCGTAAGAGCATCGGATAACGTACATATATTTATTTACGGGGATACATACCTATATACTATTTTAAATTCATACATATTTTATTTCAAAACACCCAGACCAATACAAACAGACATATTCTGCACCCGAATGTTTGTACTGCCCGGAGATCGAACCCGGAACCCTCAGTGTAAGAGACGTCTCAACCATTACTCCAAATAGGTCGTTCTTTCATCTGAAATTGGTGTAACGTAAAACAGTATTACAGTAATATTACTTCGCCTTATCTGGTACAAAAATGCTGACGTGTCATTATAAAAATACTGTTGTAAGAGATAAGGAACAGCATAAATCCAGCACAGTAAACAATCAAATAACAATTCAATAAACGCATAAAGGATAGGCCACGCTATCGCCAGACCCCACATTTGTCTCAAGAACAAACGACCAAGATCAACATTATCCCCTTTTGGGGGGGTTTCGTAAAAATCGAGCTCCAACAATGGCCTCCGATAAGGAGCAAGGGGGCCCAGTGTTGCCACCTTAGCCCTCTTGTAGCTAGATCTAGCACTTTTTAGCATAGGCGAACTCCTTTTTTACCGATTTATCCCGAAAAGAGCCATCTAGCTCTTTCTCACTGTCTTGAAAATATTACCAAATTATGAAGTTTTGGACACGCTAACAAGTACTTTTTGCTATTTCATCGGTCATGATAACCTTTTATTTGGACGCTCTAAAAAACGCCTTCATGACATGATTCTTTCAGCATTTTAGAACAAAAAGTCTTTCGATGCTCAATCTAGTCCTATCTAGCTCTTTTTTACCTCTCAAATTACCTCTCAAACAGCCCTTTTTCTAAAACTCAGGTGGCAACCCTGAGGGGCCCAAGGAAATATAAAGTGTCCATGTCTAATTTATACGAACGCAATGATGCTTACACAAAACCCGAATGCGATAAGGGATATTAAATAGTTTGTACAGTTTAGTGAATCTTGTTTTCATAGGTTTATCTTTGATTAGCGGTGTTTTTTTGTCCAATGAGAGTATTTTTCTCGGTGGAAAGTCAGCTTTAGTTTTTTAGACAAAGAAAAAGAACTACCCAAAAACAATGATGTAAAAAGTATAGATTCGTGATATGCTCACAAAACAACCAAAAAAGTGTTCCGAATACAGCGACATACACATATTTCGAATGAGCGTACATTTACCTGAACAAAAAGCCTACAACTGTATACTCTTTGGCGGATCGTTTTTGAGGTCCGGGTGGCGTATATATATTTTTAGGAATTTAAAATGGATTTGATAAAAAAAATACAAACGCAAGCCGATTAACGGCATTCATTCAATATGAAAACTAATTAAAATTATCAAATTTAAATAGTAATTAATTAAATGCTAATAAAATTACAAATAAGCCAGGGGCCGGCAGCGCATTCCTGCGACCTCAGCTGTTGCAAATGTCCATAGGCGGCGGTGACACTTTTCATCAGGTGAACCGCATGCTCGTTTGCCTCCCTATGTTATCTATACTAATATATAAAGCTGAAGAGTTTGTTTGTTTGTTGTTTGAGCACGCTAATCTCAGGAACTACTGGTTCGATTTGAATAATTCTTTCAGTGTTAGATAGCTTATTTATCGAGAAAGGCTATAGGCTATATATCATCACGCTCGAGTAATAGAAGCGGAGCAGCAATGAAAATTGTTTCAAAATCGGGGGTATTTTTTCATACTTGGAGCTTCCGCTGCGTACACTGCGTAAACGGTTAAAGTTACACAAAAGTCATGTATGAGAGTATTGTTCTTCTTTTAAAGGTCTACAAAAAAGTCCGCAACGGCATATGTCTATCTTTTAAGGTTAGCTCACTATAACATATTTTATGCTAAAAAAATCTGAAATTGACCCCGAAACCTTTAAAGTTGGAGGGAGGGGAAATCCTATGTATAGTGATAAATGAAAGTACCGTGTTATCCCGAATTTAATGCGAGCGAAGCCGCGGGCAAAAGCTAGTAAAAAATATATCAAACACTGAAACTTTACACAAATTATTTAGAGCTGATTTAGCAACAACAATCACAAATTATGAACAATTTGGAAAATTCTCACTAAGCAGGGTAACTCCTTACGGTTCCAAGTCCACGACCAAAAAGGACTGCTACCCACAATCGACCGGTTTATATACCCTGCGTGGTGGGATGTTGCCACACAAAAAATAATCGACAATCGACTGATAAACTTATCAACTAATAATATATAAATACAGAATATCATTGCCCAAAACTTATCTACAAGATAACGAATACCCAATTAAAATTATTTGATCAACTGTGCCTTAAATCTCTAAATCTGCTTAATTGTCACAATAGATCTCTCTCATTATCAGATCATTACACGTCCCCACCGAGGGGCCCGAGCCTACCCGTATAGGGTGTGCCTTAGTCGTCTACGCGGGTTCTTAGTCGGCCGACCTTACGCGTAACCTTTGAATATCTTCGAAGGCGTGCGCAGGTTTCCTCACGATGTTTTCCTGGACCGTAAGAGCGTCGGGTAACGTACATATACACAGTGCATTCAAAAAGTTCCGGGACAATTTTTTTTACGAAAGGAGAAAAGAGCTAGGAAAATTTTTTTATTTAATTTTCAACATAGTCCCCCCTCTTCTCTACACAAATTTTACAGCGGTCGTACAGTCGTTGGAAGGCCCGCGAAAATTCTTCTTCGGAAATGGCCTTGAGTGTGGCGGTCACTCCTCGTTTTATGGCCTCTACATCCTGAAAACGCTCGCCCTTCATGGCAATTTTAATCTTGGGAAATAGAAAAAAGTCCGCTGGAGCCAGATCTGGTGAGTATGGTGGGTGGCGGATCACAGTAACTAATTTTTTGGCCAAAAATTGTGAAACGAGGATCGAGGAATGAGAGGGCGCATTGTCATGCAAGAGAAATCAATCGCCACTACTGTAAAATTCTGGCCTTATGCGTCGAATCCGTTTCAAAAGTCTGTCCAGCACATCTTTATAAAATGCTGCATTATCTCTGGCCGGTTGGCACAAACTCGCTGTGGATGAGAATCGAAAAAGAAATGAACATCGTTTTGATTTTGGATTTGGTTGCGCGAACTTTGAGGGGCCGTCCATACCACTCGAAAACCTTGCTTCGGCTTAAACAATCCTCGCCATATGCAGTTTTTAACATTTGATAAGTTTTGGAACCACTTTTTCCCAATTTGAAACAAAATTTAATAGCGGCACGTTGCTCCATTTCGCAAATTGTGACCGACCGATATAAACACGTTACTTCAACCAAACAAAACTTCACTTCGAATGAGGTAAGAGCGCTGAAATCTCGAATGTAGATAGTCGAAGGATGGTATTAACTAGTTCCAACGTTGTGCGAGAGATGGCGATGATCGTTGATTTTATAGAAATTTAGTCCCGGAACTTTTTGAATGCACTGTGTAATTTCAAAACACATTGGTACGTGGCAGGATTTGAACCTGCGCCTTCCAGATCGAAAGGCAACAGGCTACACCAATTCTACATCGATTCTTAGATCTTCTATGACGTCACTTATTATGATCCTCATACATAACCAATTATTATAATTCTTCGTATTGGAACCCAAATAAATAGCCAATTAAACCAAAAAGCACGGTGCCGTAAATGACCGGAAGAGGCCAGATATCGATCGGAGACCGTGTCTCTTATTAACAGTTTTGTATTTCTTTTATTTTGTTTGGTATATTGTTATAAATCGATCATCATCATCATCATCATCAGCTCATTAAACGTCCCCACCGAGGGGCAGGAGCCTACCCGTATAGGGTGATTAGGCCTTAGTCGTCCACGCGGGCCCAGTGCGGATTGGACGAATTCACGCACACCCTCGCAGGCGTGCATGAAGGTTTCCTCACGATGTTTTCCTTCACCGTATGAGCGTCGGATAACGTACATATATTTTCGAAAATACATTGGTACGTGTCGGGATTTGAACCACAGCCCTCCCGGTAGGAAGGCGACAGTCCACACCATTGAGCCACCGACGCTCGATAATCGATATAGTCATCCAATATGGGCCTGATCTATGTGCAGGCATTTCCTCTCTAATAAACTATTATCTAATAAACGTTTTTCTTTCTTTCTACTGCACACACTAGCAACTACCTTTTAGAGAGTTATATTCTAACACCAATTCGGTTGGGGAAGTCGAAATATTGCTAATCTCTGAGGTCTTATGTGCACACACATATACACAGGCTGGTGACATTTACTATCTTAAATAATATCCACGTGATACCAAGATATAGAAAAGAAACTATTGCAATGAAGTGACATTGTTGTGGGGCATCGAATTCTAACATGGGTAGTCGTTTAATTATTTATTTTTGTTTTTTGAAAGAAAAAAATACATTTACTGACCGCACACTCTCTTCAACCTATTGCAGTCCACTGCTGGACATAGGTCTCCCCCATTTTGCGCCAGACATCCCGGTCCTCCGCTTTTCTCATCCAGCTTCCACCAGCGACCTTTCGCAAGTCGTCGGTCCATCGGGCCGGAGGGCGTCCTACCGCACACAACTTTAACAAACTATAGGCACACAAAGAAAAACAAATATAACCATCTAATAAGGACCACATGTTGAAATTGTTACTTGTGAAAAAGCAATAAATAAATTTTCATCATCATCATCAGGTCATTAAACGTCCCCACCGAGGGGCACGAGCCTACCCGTATAGGGTGATTAGTCGTCCACGCGGGCCCAGTGCGGATTGGACGACTTCACACACAACCTTCGAATCTCTTCGCAGGCGTGCATGAAGGTTTCCTCACGATATTTTCCTTCACCGTAAGAGCGTCGGATGACGTACATATAATTTTGAAAATTCGAAAACACATTGGTGCGTGGCGGGATTTGAACCTCAGCCCTCCCGGTAGGAGGGCGACAGTCCACACCATTGAGTCACCGACGCTAAATAACTTTTATTATTATTAAATATAGGTCCACAAAAGAGGCAATGTCTTGATGTCATATTGCTTTGAGGAGAGCTTTTACGTCATATTATGAAATAAATGCTGTTCTCATTACTGTTGTATTGATCTGTGTAGAGGAATATTCTTCGTAGGATCTTTGAAAAAGGTTTGTAATGAAAAAAATAATAAACATCCACAGACATTCACACACCGCGATCTTGCTCTACTTAAAAGAAGCTTTGACTATGAGTACTAAACAACGCATACACATACTAACATATATTTTGTGAATACATACACAGCTTATGTATGTATTCACAAACTAAACGTCTCATAGTTTAATAATCTACCTACTATGAACACAATATGGTACAAAAAACACTTCTGGTAACCAATGCATTGATTTATCTTACTCCCTTGCATATACTACATGTTTACGCTTAATTCCCACTGGTTATCAGCAACTATTGAATAGGCCTATTGTCTAAAAAGTTAAAAACATTTTTAAAAGCTCAATGTGAAATTGATTTTGTATTTCAAGCTAAAATGTCTCATGTTTTATTGTAATACAGTTGGTTATACTATGACGAGAATCTTACCTTGCCGTCACACAGTCCTCGGACTAGCACGGGAGGTATTGTACGATTCACGAAAGAAGACTATGCGCAGAAGTCATTTTTTAGGTCTATTGGGGGTACGGCAGAGGGCGGGAGTAATACTGTAAGAGCGGGGCAACGCCATTGGTCGGCGCGCGTCTGAGGACAAGGTTGCTGTATCGCTATTCGTCTATATTGAATTTGGCGCGCTGACAGTACTCTAGAATACACTCGGAAGGAAAACTGTTTCATTGCATTTTATTATTTATTGTATTTTTTTTTTTAGTTTGCTGAGCCATTTATTGAAATGGCTTGGCCTCCGTAAAAAGTTATGTAAGTAGCAAAAACGTTAAGTGGGATATAAGCTTGTAATTAATTTTATAAAGGAAAAAGTTAATCTAATGGGGCCACAAGAATGGAAAAAACTATGTGACAAAGTAAATATATAGAAAAAAATTACATAAAAAGTGATCACATCGTGGATGAATGACGAAATTAATCATCCGAGGAAGATTTTTTCGTCGTCAGGTTTTTCTGATCTTGTAGTATCTGAAGATGATCATTTTAGTGCAGGACCAGGCCCCAGTACCTCAAAACATCGAATCTGGAACTTCCACGATAGAGGGAATCATGCAATTCGACAGCGATTAAATTTACTATACTTAGTAATTTTTTTTTTTTGAGGCGCTGAACCTTTATAATATAATTTGATTATATGAGTTCATTAAAAAAAAAAATATTATTTTGATGTAAGTATTTGTTCATTAGTGTACATGCGCAGACGGCCGCCATTTTTGGTCTTCTTTGGTGATCGT
Organism: Leucinodes orbonalis; assembly: GCA_019425675.1. NCBI lineage: Eukaryota > Metazoa > Arthropoda > Insecta > Lepidoptera > Crambidae > Leucinodes > Leucinodes orbonalis. The sequence continues at coordinate 105,850 of PQWD01004882.1, read as the reverse complement.
ACTATAAAGAACTTTATGGTATACCGTCAATATAATATTACACCTAGTGATTGACGCTTTTGCTATATAAAAATATGATTTGCAATACATGAAATCAAGTCCTACGCTGTACGATGAGGTGTATTTATTATAACAGATATGAGGTGTTTATTATAGTGCTGTTTATTTAGATTCTTTACGTAAAAGACTTTTTAACTTATGTAAACTATTCGTTTGTAAATCAAAAAAAAAAATAACTATGTGAGCCGGGATCTTTGGCCGTATATATTTGTATTTTTTCTCTCTTTTATAACCTTCTACTGTTCTGTGTGCTTGTGTAGTTTAAAATTGTTGTTCATTTGTTTCTATCTGTAACTGCTTTTTGTGTATAATTTGTATTTGTTTTACGGTTAATAAACGATTTATCTTTCTTTCTTTCTTATAAATAGGGACATCCAGGCCTATACAAACCTTGGTGTATCTAAGCTTACACCTTGTGATTATTATTACTTAGGTACAACATCCAACCATCAACTAGGGTATCATCGAATTAGGCTATGTGCTTAGTTGCTAACTTATTACGTAATAACATAATGTCCATTCCACACCAACTATACCTTTGTAAGAAGTAATCCCGTATGAATAGCGACATAATCAGTAATTACGGACAATCCGGACTTTGGTGGGTTTTTGGGGAGTACAATGTCGCCCTTATGTCCAGCACATAGGGTCCAAAATGGCCCTTACACTCGTGTAGTAATTTGTTGGTATTCCATCGAATCATGCGGTCGCGACGCTGATTGGCGGACTTGTGTATACAGGGTGTTGCGTAATAGATAATAATTACGTTGCAAAAAGCAGCTTGGCGTAATGTATAAAGACAACCCATGTTAAGATTATTTATTGTAATTCAATTTATTTATTATTTATTGTCGGTCACTCTAGTTCTCCTACGGATATCCGTAGGAGAACTAGAGTGACCGACATAGCCCACAGGATAAGCAAGTTGAAGTGGCAGTGGGCAGGGCACATAGTGCGTAGAACCGATGGCCGATGGGGCGGAAAGGTTCTCGAGTGGCGTCAGCGTAACGGAAAGCGAAGCGTAGGCCGACCCCCAACCAGATGGACGGATGATCTGGTTAAGGTGGCAGGTAGCAGATGGATGTCAACTGCAAGGGATCGGTCCGCGTGGAAATCATTAGGGGAGGCCTTCGTTCAGCAGTGGACTTTCTAGGTCGTAATGATGATGATGATGGTGATTGTAATTCATCAGTAACCTTAATTTATACGTGTAAACTGTTTTATTAATGGAATATTTACAATATTATAAGAGAATTAAATTCTCAATAATTTATAGAAAAGATGGCGTCAGCTATCAGAAAAATATGTTAGGTTTTATGTAAATTTTAGTTCCTAATGTTCTCAATAGATGTCACTATCCTATGTTGCATCGCGGTAGCAATGTGATTACTGAAAAGGTTAAGTAACGGCTGCAATTACAGTCTGTTGTTGTTGTCAATTCGACATGTGAATATTTTTACAACCCATACATTTCCTGTTTTTATTAGGACACTCCACACATAATAGTTCATACAACCTATCTCTTACATATATCATCATTAGCCTAAAACGGTCCACTACTGGGCACAGGCTTCCTGCACACTATAGCTATGGGAGTTTGATCCGTAACCCACCGCGCGGTCCCAATGCGGCTTGGTGTGTGTTAACGACTGCCATCCTAAGGTTGTAGCCGGCACCGACGGCTTCACGTGACAAACGAACGCACGGAAGCATCTTTCTTTTCGGACAATCAGGTGATTCAGCCTGCGATGTACTAAACAACCTGGGAGAGATCTCATAGTTTAAAAATAGTCACACAGCGCCATCTAGCTCCTAGTTAAGCATGAAGCCTGTAGTATGGGTACTAAACATACTTTTTACGTATACTTTTTTGTAAATATATACATATTATACAAGAAACCCAGACCATTACAAACAGATATGTTCATGCACACAAATATTTGTACTGCCCGGGGATCGAAACAAATGTTTTCCTATGAACACGACTAACAACGTTTTTGTATTTAATGCTTAGTTGGAGACTAGATGGCGCTGCATGAATGGATATTTTTACATAATTTAACCATAGAATAAAATAAATGCCGGAAATAAATGTACATTTTTTTAACATACATACAAAACACCCTGACTATTAAAACAATAATGTTCATGCATACAAATGTTTGTACTGCCCGGGGATCGAACCCGGAACCTTTGGTGTAACAGCCGACGTCTCAACCGCTACACCAAACGGGTCGTTATATTTGTTTTGTTTCTAAGTTTATTGTTAGCCTATAAATGATTTAGCACAGAAATTATTTAGGAAAACAAAATGCATCACCCTGTATACACCGCACTACCCCCAGCACAATAAATACGGGCTCATTTAATGAGCCATGACAATTTAGATGTATTATGTCCGGCTATGTCCTCGCTGGCACAGTGGTTGCGCATACCCGGTTAGTAAATAGTTATAGGTTCAAAGACAATTTAGTTTTAGGGTTACTTTTTATGTTATATGTGTACAGGACGGTGATACGCCTGACCATGACAGAGCGGTATTGAAAAAGAACAACAACTGATAGACCGATTTGGTGATGCGGTTGAGACGTCGGCAGCAACACCAAGGGTTCTGGTTTCGATCCCCTAGACGTACCTACCTAGACGACTTAGTATCGAGTCTTCCACCTAGTGATTTGGTTCGGTAGCCAAATAGCAAAAACAGAATCCTTATAGATACGGCATGTCTGTCTGTCTGTCCGTCTGTATGTGACTATTACCTCCGAAATTATGAGAACCATACTGTTGAAACTTTTAAAGTATACTCGTATGTATTCTGTGACCTACATTAAGATTAATATAAATAAATATCCACTGACGCTCACACAGCGCCATCTAACCCCATATTAAGCGAGGAGCTTGTAGTTAGGGTACTAAACAACTGATAAAAATACTGACGAGTACATTTTTTTGTAGTTACATACATATTATACATAGAAACACCCAGGGCAGTACAAACAGACATGTTCATGCACACAAATGTTTGTACTGCCCGGGGATGGAACCCGGAACCCTTGGTGTAGTAGCCGACGTCTCAACCATTACACCAGATGGGTCGTCAGACTGTTCTTAATCAATCATCACTTAGATCTCCTCACCCCATTACATGCCTTCTGATCTGTGATAAGCCCATGATTGAGAAAAGATTCAATCTTTCATCTCATTTGCACTCGTAAACACAACATAAGTAGGAAAGAGACGGTAATACCCATACGTAATCAAGTTAGAAAGGATAATTTGCGGACACTTCTCTTATTACTGTAATGAAGCTTATCTTAATGAGTGCGTGAGAAAATTAGCTAAGTGCGAGTCGGACTCGCCCGTGAAGGGTTCCGTAGCAGGAAGTAACATAAAATAAATTTATCAATCCCATAATTTTAGAAGTTAGTTCGCGCAAACTCTTCATTTGATAAAATAAATATGGAAGATCCCTCAATATCATTTTTAAAGACCTTTCCATTAATATACCAGCGTATCACTTTTTTTCAAGTTTCCTGTGTAATCTTATTGCGTTTCACAGAATATATATGCACACAAAGTTTATATAGTTCTTATAGTTTTGAAAAGACATAAAAAGACTGCGTGACTAAACTTAATGACCCGGGAGGAAATAGTAAGGTAACACTCAAATGGGTACCAGGTCATTCTAGCATAATTGGCAACGAAAATGCCAATGAAGTCGCAAAGGCTGGGGCTAACGCCACCCGAAGGACTGTATAACCTGTCTGTGGCATCCCCGAAAGCCTGAGGAAAAATGAATTAAACGGAAGCTCTATGAGGACTCTGAACTACTGGCTTAAGTCACCGGAGGCGGCTTACTCAAAAGAGCTAATCAAGGCCTATTCGAAGAAGCGAACGTCTGACCTGTACAGTTCAGTAAACCCAAGGTCAGGACTCAATTCAGGACACTGACTGGACACTTCAAGCTGAAGACTGCCTGCCAGCTGCCACCTTCACAAAATTAAGCTAAGTGACACGGAAACTTGCAGATTCTGCGCGGAAGAGAGAGACACCGATGCACCTATTCTGCAATTGCGGTTCTCGACAACGGAAGCGAAACATTTACTTGGGCAACTATCATTTATGCCTAAGTGACATCAAATCTATAAAGTTGGGCAGGGTCCTGAACTTCCTATAAAGTGCCCAACTTTTACATGAACTCTAAGAGAGGAGCGAGTCACAAAAGATCGTGTAGGTCGAAGTGATTACAGGTCTGTATAAGCCTGAATAGCCCCCAAAACCCCAAATAATAATTTAAATATTGTTTCGAAGGAAAGAGGGTGTGAAATACAAAGGGATAGACAGGCTAGCAACTCTAAAAGGGTTCCCTTTTTGCCATTTGGCTGCGGAATCCTAAAAACTTAACTGGATGTATGTTTGCGTGTGATAACAAAGATAGTATGGAACAGGCTTCCTATTAGTGCAGCCTTGTGAGAGTGATTACTCTGAGGGTCTTATGAGACACAGCAATTGGGTCAAGAATATTTATATATGGTAGCATTAGAATGGTTAAGATTTAATCGCAACGACCGTTTATTTGTTGACTTATATGGTATGGAGAACGTCGGTGGCTCAATGGTGTGGACTGTTGCCTTCCTACCGGGAGGGTTGAGGTTCAAATCCTGCCACGTAATGTGTTTCAAATTTTCGTAAAAATATGTACGTTATCCGACGCTCTTACGGTGAATCTCTCGCAGGCGTGCGTTGGCGTCCTCAAGTTTTATTCCTTGGCCGTAAGACCGTCGGGTCAGGGAACATATTATTTCTAAAATTCGGAAATACATATTTGAACCTGCACCCTCCAGATCAAAAAAAACAATCCACACCAATGAGCCACCGACGCTCCTCTTAACTCATTGCTTCACCCATGCATCATATCTTTACACGCTTAAAAATTAAACGTAGATGTTGTTTCGAAATATTGTATATGACAAAACAACGTATGCTGGGTTTGTTAGTAACTCTATATTTACCTTCTCCAAGCCTGAAGTCTTATTTGAAGTCGATACAATCAAGCGAATTGATAGATATGCCCAGCTGCTATCTGGTCTAGGGTCCCTCGGGAGGGAAGGCCGGTACTCAGTTATGAAAATTGAACTTCAGAAGAGCGCCCGACTATTGGAAAATCAAACGGTGGAAATAAAATCCAGTTTGTTCTAAACAATCCGATTTAGTAAACGTGTGTTGGGATACTGACTTGCAATTTCTAGGCGTATGTTTGTTTTAGTAGCTTATACTGAGAATGACATGTTATTGTGAATGTTTAGATAAAGAATAAAAACGAGATGCACAATTAAATTCAAAACGTGTCCGCGACATAGCACTGCCCATCGCGTCGTTTGGACATAATTTTCATTTAATTTAACTTGTCATAATGACAGTATTGTGCTCTTAATTTTTTTTTATTTAGTAAACATACGGTCATACATTTTCTTAGTTTCTGCATATATTGTTGTTACAAACAGACCTATAGTTTCCTTCTTTAATCGAGTTACATACAATTAATATGAGCTTAGCTCCGAATTAGTATTAATGTAATGTTACTTGTACAATGATAATTATTAGGTATAATTAGGGTTTAATTGGTCATTCGGTAAATTTATAATCCGTTATTTAAATAGGAATATAAAAATGAACAGATTGCAAGACAAGCCAAAATCAGGAAACAAATGCTTTTTTCAATTCTATTGTACAGCAAAATATATCAATATCTGACAGTTTACTACAATCATTGTATAGTCTGCAGGCACGCTTTATAAAAAATGTTATTACAATAAGACGTTTTACATTTGGGGATATAAAACAGATCTTTACTACGACAGTGACGCTCATGTCCACGGGGTACTCTGAGAAATACATTATGCAGAAGTGTAGGGGCCTCTAAAAGGTTATGTATTTTTTTATAAATATAACAATAAGTCGACGTACGTGTCAAGCGACTCGGACATTTTTTTTTTGTTGATATCTATTCATAATTGTACATCCAGTTAGTTGGAAATGAAAATGAAAAGTGTTTATTCAGTTTAGGTCCTTATAGAACACTTATGAATGTCAAATGAAGCTACCACTGGTTCGGGAGGTAGTTTTCCACTGAGAAGAAACCAGCAAGAAACTCAGTAGTTCTCTTTTCAAAAAAATTGTGTTGAATACAGATTCATTTGTAATCAAAATAATTATATAAAGCAAATTATATTTTAAATTTTTATCGTATTATGTATTGGTAAAAATATAATAATCTACAAAAGTACTATTAAGCAGTTAAGTATTATATAAATTTAAATAGATGATAACAAAAGTAGTGCAGGCGTGGAAATCAACATGTCCATGAGTTTTTATCATTTATATAATCTTCAACATTATAGTAAGCTTTTTTTATTAAAATAGACTTTACATGAGACTTAAACTTATGCAGGGGTAAATCAATTATATTTTGTGGTAGCTTATTAAATATTTTAATGCTTAATCCCACAAATGAGTTCCCAACCTTATGCAATCAAATTTCAAAATGTAAAATATTGTTCATCTAAATTGTCAGTTCATTGTCTCATATAAGTAAGATTATATAAAGAACAGTATTATAGAAGCAATAAATTATACCATGTGAAAATATAAATTTTCTTGGTAATCTGACAAAAATAAATATCATCCTACAACATACACACACCATAATTTCTATATTATATATAAACATCATAAGAGCGTCGGTGGCTCAGTGGTGTGGACTGTCGCCTTCGTACCAATGTATTTTCGAATTTTCGAAAAATATATGTACGTTATCCGACGCTCTTACGGTGAAGGAAAACATCGTGAGGAAACCTTCATGCACGCCTGCGAAGAGATTCGAAGGTTGTGTGTGAAGTCGTCCAATCCGCACTGGGCCCGCGTGGACGACTAATCACACTATACGGGTAGGCTCGTGCCCCTCGGTGGGGACGATTAATGAGCTAATTATGATATAAACATCACTATACTATAGTAAATTACACCGATAAACACAGTGATACAGCAAATAACATTGGCAATCCGAGAGTCAATCAGTCACGGCTGAACGCGGCCGAGACATGTGATCTAGGTCTCTGTAGGTCATCTAGACATCGCCTAATCGACTCCGATAATGCGACGGTAACAATCAAGATAAATGTCTAGCGAAAGTGTCAGATATCGTCCCTTTGGTAACAAACATGTGTACTCTGAAATACTTATTTGGGATTATGAAAAGGGCCAAGAGGGACACTTGTATTGAAGTTATAAATCAGTCGTACGCTATGGATTTTTTTACAGGTACACAAATGTTTGTACTGCCTGGAATTGAACCCTGAACCCTTGGTGAAAATCTATTGATGACCCATTTGGTTTAACGGTCGAGCCGTCAGCTACTACACTTAGGGTTCCGGGTTCGATCCCCGGGCAGTACAAACATGTCTGTTTGTAATGTATAATATGTATGTATTTACAAAAAAAGGTATATAAGTATGTTATCAGTTGTTTAGTACCCTAACTAGGGTTAGATAGCTCTGTGTGAGCGTCAGTGGATATTTATTATTATCTTAGAGTACTCATATACCAAGAGCGTCGGTGGCTCAATGGTGTGGGCTATCGCCCTCCTCGCCTCGGGAGGGCTGAGGTTCAAATCCCGCCACGTGCCAATGAGTTTTAAATTTTTTGTAAAATATATGAACGTTCTCCGACGCTCTTACGGTGAAGGAAAACATCGTGAGAAAGCCTGAGCACGCCTGCGAAGAGATTCAAAGGTTGTGCGTGAAGTCGTCCAACCCGCACGGGGCCGGCTTGGACGTATAAGGCCTAATCACCCCCTATGAGTAGGCTCGTGCCCCTCAGTGGGAACGTTTAAGGAGCTGATGATGACTTATATACCTAGTAATATTTACTCTGAGATTATTATTATTATTCTTCAACTATTATACAGGAGTACTGAAAACAAGAAGGCTAACTATGATATCCAATTGACAAGCCAACCGATCTTTGACAACGAAGCCGTAGACTTATGGGAGTCGCACTAGCTCCCTGCAACCCGGCCCGCCATCCGTCACGCGCTGCATGTGTGGTGCAAGTGCATTTATCCACCTTGACATACTTTATATACTTACTTCAGTTATGTGCTTTAAATTACTTTGTCTTAACTTTTACGGGACGGTTATAAACCAACAAAGAACAAAAGGTAGCTTAGGAATCGATAAATAAAAAAGAGGCTGAAAAGACGTTTGAATCAACCACCGATTAAAACTCAAAGTATAAGTATTTATTCAAATAAATCTTTTACACATACTTTTGAATCGTCAATGACTGCACAATAAATATTTTTGGCTCTACCACCGGCAAGAAACTCGATAGTCACTCTTTTAAACTTTTTATAGAAAAGAAGAAAAGAAAAAGATTTATTTTAGCAATAATTTCACAATAAATATTAAGAACTGCTCCCATAAAAGGTTCCCCTGTGTTATGAGAGGTTCCCCTGTGTATAGTATTGGTTACAGTGTTTTGTCACTACTTAGAAGTCAAATTAAAATGCTTTGTTACAATCATTTTGATACTGGAACTCTGTGAGCTAGACCATATATATTTTTTCAATAAATATTTATCTTTCTTAATGGTTTTTAAATCTTTGATTAAACTAGTGAAAGGGCAATTTGGCTTGATCAACAAGAACCAACTCCTCGATTCTACTGAGAAGACTCTGACAAGTAACTATTACTAATCTCTACTATTACATAAACTACTCAAACTCTCTTTTGATTTTATCGCAGTCCACTGTTAGTAACAGTTGCTCCTATTTTCGCCAGATATCCCGGTTCTTCCCTTTCCTAATCCAGCCTGCACCAGCTTTCGCAAGTTGCCAGTCCATTTATCCGGGTGCCAAGACGCGAGAAGAAAAAATAAAAATAGGGAGGGAGAACAAAAATTTGGACATCCGATATCCTCACTCACATGAATGAGTGTCATCATTATCAGCTCATTATTTCATTCATTATCATACGTGGTTTGGTTACACGCGCCTTGTTCGCAACACTAAGCCGAGGTTCGAGTCCCACTCGGGGACGCCCTTAGGCTCGTTGTGTAAATGTTTAAGGCTGAGAGCCATCTGCGCTCGCCTCGCGCCCAGTAAAGCTGTAAAGCATATCCGACACCTGTAGTCAGTTCGAAAAAAATACAAATCTATCCGCCTTCTCTCCTGCCTCAAGCCACATTGATACGTTAGGTGTCAGCCATGACAAGCAAACGTGCACAAACAGACAGACTGTTTGCCGACGTCTTCATGTGCCTAGCTGTACTGATGTATCGGCAACTGCCAATCAGTGTTGAAAGTTTGACAACCGCTTTGTAGAGGTTAGCTTGAGAGGTCAAAGATTAAACATCATTGGGATATCTACATAACTTGTAATTTATTATAAATGTGGTAAACTGCTAAAAATATATTTGTTATAAATTATAATACAATTCATCATCATCAGCTCATTAGACGTCCCCACCGAGGGGTACGAGCCTACCCGTATATGGTGATAGGCCTTAGTCGTCCACGCGGGCCCAGTGCGGATTGGACGACTTCACACACAACCTTTGAATCTCTTCGCAGGCGTGCGTAAAGGTTTCCTCACGATGTTTTCCTTCACCGTCAGAGCATCGAGTAACCTACATTTTATTTCGAAAATTCGAAACCACATTGGTACGTGTCGGGATTCGAATCACAGCCCTCCCGGTAGGAGGGCGACAGTCAACACCATTGAGCCACCGACACTCTATAATACAATTGTGTGATCCAAATTATTATTAGTTAACATATAATTTATATTAAGCCAAACGGTCGCCTGAAAAACACATAAATCTAGGTCAGGCATAAAGTGTTATTATATGTTTATTCAAAGAAGCTGTTCTGTTATTGGTGAAACTTGAAAATCTTGTGATTGGATATTTGTAAATTAATAAATTTACCACGAGACGTTTCATATTAATGAATGAAGAATTCTGCGGAAAAGTTATCAATTTCCTAGGAAATTAATCAAATTACGATTTTATTATTTTTCGGTGACATATATAAAAATCAACGCTAACCGGTAAACAGTACACATATTGTTTGTAATTTTCATTTCCTTATAAATATGTTTTGAGACCCCGGTTTGCGGATAGCCGCTCTACGAAATATCTTCACTTCCTCTTAATTATCCTTTCCGTAAAACTAATTCCATTTCCTCCGCCGCGTGCTTTTAGATTGTAGAATAAATTCATTGCAGTATTCATAATAGTCTGGTTATTTTATCCCAGACAAGTAGAGATTCTATCGTCCCTTAGTTCTTCTTTTCAGAACAGCCTTACAACACAAAAAAAAACAGTTATAAAATAATGTATCTAATTGATAAAAAAACCGAATTAAACAACGTTTAGGGCATCGGTGGCTCATTGGTGTGGACTTTTGTCTTCCGATCTGGAGAGTGCAGGTTCAGATCCCGCCACGTTTCAATGTCTTTTTGAAATCATATGTTGTTGTTAATATTTGATAATGTTTAGTTGAAGTGGCAGTGGGCTGGTCATGTATGTCGCAGAACCGATGGCCGTTGAAGCAGACGAGTTCTGGAGTGGAGACCGCGTCTGGCAAGCGTAGCGTAGGACGCCCTCCGGACGCTTTAGCTCTAAATGGCTATTTATAGCAGTGGACTGTGATAGGTTTAAAAAAAGAAAGAAAGATTTACTTGACACTTGAAAATCTTAAAGGCCAGTGCCAAACAGGACTTAACTCAGCAAAAGCCCTGACACGCAAATGCATACCTGGACGCTGATTTTCAATGAAGCCCTTTTAGTGTACAGTATTACAAATACTGAATAGTAATATACTGATGGTAGAATCGATACTGAACCGTCTAGGTAGGTACCACCGCAGTACCAGATATCGTATCGTGAAATGTGAGTGCTATGCACTTTTGTGTTTCGGGATGAGGGCACTGTAGCTAGTGAAATACCGGGTATAAGAGACCTAACATCTGTTGTCTCGGGTGACGGGCGCAGTGCGGCATTGATGGAAGATAATAACTGTCTATCAGTTGTTAGTCTCCGGCATTGAGCCGCTCTGTCATGGTTAGACGTATCAAACAGGCCAAAACGCCGAAGCGCTTTTTTCCAAGTATCAAAATTCATTATTGTGCTTTTCTTTGGTATTTTAAATGTATTTTTTGTATTCTTTTTGACGTTCATAAGTGCTTTTTGTAAGCCTAATCTGAATAAATGAATTTTGACTTGACTTTGACTTTATCACTTACCATCAGGTGAGCGTCCCGACCGTCCTGTACACTTATAACAGAAATATTAGACAGCAATGGACTGTGTGAGGTTGAATAGAGATGTTTAATTGTATTTATTAGGCGCATAAAGAGTGTCAAGAGTTCGATGAGCGTCCGCTGCTACAGTCTTCTGCAGCAGTCGATAGAACAGCTTCACTCGAGGGTGTACTGGAACCTTGAATGACTTTATTTTCTTCACCACAGCTTGTACCTGTAAAACAACTTGTCTGATTTATGAAATTGGCTGATGTATGTCGTCAAATAAACGAATTGATTAGTACGCCCACCTGGAGGTAGACTCGGTACTGGGTCGTCTAGGTAGGTACCACCGCAGTGCCAGACTTCGTTCCGGGAAATAAGAGTGTTTTGCACCTTGTTGTTTTTGACTGTGTTTCGGGTTGAGGGCACTGTAGCTATTGAAATTACCCGGGTATAAGAGACCTAACATCTGTTGTCTCGGCAGACGGGCGCAAAGCAGTGACGGAAAAATAATGACTACCTCCTGTTAATAATAATTTCCTTCAACACAGCTTCTGTCATGGTCAGGCGTATCACTTACTTAGGTGAGCGCACTGACCGTCCCGTTCACTTTTGGAATTAAGAAAAGTGATGCACCTGACCATCACAGATGAAGTGTTGAAGAAAATTAATGACAGTAAGTAGTCATTATTTATCATCAACACATTAATGCCAACAAAGTTGAGTCTTACGTCCATGGGTAAGTTGCCGTTTTGAGCCACTTTCTTGAAGTCCTTCTCCATTGTTATGATGTTTGTATTTTCCTGAAAAGATTGTTTTAATTGTTTAATTTATTTCCACTACGTTATTGATTATATGGTAAAAATAAATAAATAAATATCCTCTGACATTCACACAGCGCCATCCAGCCCCAAGTTAAGCGTTAAGCCTGTATTATGGGTACTAAACAACGGATAAACATACATATATACATTTTTTTTTTAAAACACCCAGACCATTACAAACATACATGTTCATGCACACAAATGTTTGTACTGCCCGGGGATCGAACCCGGAACCCTTGATGTTGCGGCCGACCTCTCAACCGCAACACCAAATGGGTCGTCAAAAAAAAAGATGTATAAATATTCAAAAGCCCGCAATGGTATCATTGTACCCTATATTTATACCTATACTATACAGGGTGAAATCTAGATATTTTTTTTATTTATTTATTTAATTCTTTATTACACTTAACACAAGAAACAAAACAAAATAATAATAATAATGATAATCAAGTAGGTACAATGGGCGGCCTTATCGCACAGGGCAATTTCTTCCTTTCCTTAGGATTTTTAATAATTGGCATTTTTTAAAAAGAAAAACATACTCGTGGTTAAAAGTATATCCGCGAATATGAGGCAAATCTATTTATACAGAAATCAAATATTTTTAAACCCTAAAACCATATACCTTTCGATTTATCAAATTTATATGCCATGTAATACATATAACAATAAAAAAAATTGACGTAAGTATATAATTTTCAATTGAATATAGAGCGAGGCGGGTTCATGGTATAAAAAAGTATAGATTCGTGATATGCTCACAAAACTACTGAAAAAAGTGTTCCGAATGCAGCGACAGCACACATACACATATTCCGAATGAGCGTACATTTACCTAAACAAAAGAGTACAAACTGTACTCTCTTCGGCGATTCGTTTTTGAGGCACTGATGGCGTATCTACCTCTACATATACAGAATATCATTGGTTCACGGTGGGCGATGTGACGGAGGGCGGCTGGGTAAAGTCTACGAGCTATAATAAATTATTGAATTGCTGAATGCAATGCGATAATTTATTATCATTTATTTTGTAAAACTTTTTTGATAAATCTATATAATACTAGGTTCCCATAAAAACATTCCATAATATGAGAGTACCTACAATTAAATATTAAATAATTAAATAAAATTTCTTTATTGCGGAAAACTTAATCCATAGATTTGTTAGTAAGACACAAAATAAAATAAAAAATCAAAATAAATGGGTTAGTAAGCGAAAAAAAAATAAAAAAATAGTTCTATTAATGACCACCTGGGTGATCACTCGGTCCACAAAACACTTCCATATTGGAGAGTTCAGCCTATTGGCAATAGTTTGAAGGATGACGTTGGGACTAACCCCGACTCTGCGCATCAAGGATGCTGTCTTCTTCCGGATAATGGTTTCAAAGCCGTCGGTTTGATATTCAGCGAACATCCCTGACGCGCTACAGAATCGCGGCAGTCCCAACATCATCCTAAACACATTATTATATTGCACACGTAGGGTATCCATCGCCCTTTTAGTAAAGCTGATCCATAGATTTCCTGTGTTAAAGCTTTGACAGTACGCTTTAGAAAGCATGATTTTTGCGTCTTCGGAGCATCTGGAAAATCTACGGATCAGCATATTACCTCTAACAGCGAGGGCCCTACGCTCTCTTTCTATGTCAACATCGTCCCTGAGGTCGTCGGTCAGAAAATGTCCCATATTAATGGATACCAAGTATTCAAAGTTCCTCCTGTACGAGTATATGTGTCCTACAGAAAGAAAGAAATAATTTATTCTTTTTGCATATCGCAACACAAGCATAACAAAAAGACAGTAAAACACACTAAATGACAGTTTCATTGTGCTCCGACGACCAAAGTAAATGGACCCACTCAGCATGTGCCGTGGTCCGGTGATCAGACCCTGACGCTAATTTTCCGTGAGCCCGAGTGGGACACTAATATAATTAATAAATAAATAAATACATTCACACAGCGCCATCTAGCCCCAAGTTAAGCGTGAAGTCTGTATTATGGGTACTAAACAACGGATAACCATACTTATTATTATTATTATATATTTTTTGTAAATACATATTATACATAGAAAACACCCAGAACATTACAACAAATATTTGTACTGCCCGTGGATCGGACCCGGAACCCTTGGGGTTGCAGTCGACGTCTCAACCGCAACACCAAATGGGTCGTCATATAGACAAGTTTATTGATTAAATAATTAAAATATACACCAATAACACAAACTCACACAGTTAAACAATCCGATATGAATAAACAAATCAGAACACTCCAAAGCATCATTCGCTGAAGCCAGTCACGCACAAGCGTTTGTATAATAAAACTTCAAGTCGATTTCACGGTCGACTACCTACCAATTATTGAGTCGAAATTAATTGTGGAAAAGTTGATTTGGAAATATGCCATGTTAATGGAAATAATTGAATAGGCGTGAAGTTAAACAGACTGTAAGATTTTTTTATAATGAACTAGCGACCCGGCCATGCTTCGCACGGGTGCAATGGTGATATTCATAATAGGCACGCTCCCGCCTCCCCGGTCGGCCGGTACCGCCACAAACGCTACGTACCGCAATTTTTAATCTGTAATAACTTCGAAAATATTCATTTAAATCATATGCTATAAAGGGTCATATGTTGTATTAATCAACGGAAAACTAAAATGCCAAGAACTGCTTGAGTTTGTAAAGTTGTCTGTACCGGCTCGCTTACCTCGTCATCCAATTAAGCAAATATTCACTTTACCTCCAGCTAGAACAAATTTGGTAGATCACGCTCCTCTTGCCAGATGCTGTAGAGAATATAATTAACTTCACCTGAAGGACATTCGTATATTTCTCGACTCCTTGTCTAGCTTCAGACGGAAGTTGTTAGATTTATTTTCTGTCAGTGTATAATTTCAAAGTTACATTGACCATTTTATCACCCTCGAGTTAACTACTAAATGCCTTGCTCGAGGTTGGTAAGTGATCCCAGTATTGTGAATGTTACTGATTAGTTTTGTTATTTTCATTTTTAGTTTTTTATCTTATGTGTTGTTATTTCAATGTTTATTAATGTTGTGTACGCCTATAAAGGGTATATGTACCAGACCATAACCTATATCTAAATGTTGTCCAATGTTGTGTATATATACTGTTGGTGTACCTTTTTAAATAAATAAATAAAGAGTCATATAGATCTATATTAAATCATCAATTTATTATATTTATAACACTCCTCTTTCACAGCACTGCGTGGTACCTACCTAGACGACTCAGTGCCGAGACAACCACCTAGTAAAGTATAAGTGAAAATTAGCATATAACGGGCACAAGCCCTCTGGAATGTTCACTATTAACATGTCTTCTTCACCGTGCATAAAGTGACCTTTTAACAATTTGTCGGACGCGAAGATTCCGCCGATACGGAGGCGCTACGATTCACAGTAATGGTCGTTGGCAAAGGATGTGCGGCGCTAACGGCTTCGACCAATTCATACGGCTCCCTTGAAGAAAACTGTGAGGACTAAATACAATGATATTCTGTATATATAAAGCTAGATACGCCACCCGTGCCTCAAAAACGAAACGCTAAAGAGAATACAGTTATAGGCTCTTTGTTAAGGTAATGTACGCTGATTCGAAATATATGTATGTGTGCTGTCGCTGCATTCCGAACATTTTTTCAGTTGATTTGTGAGTATATCACGAATCTATACTTTTTACATCATTGACTAAATAACGTAACGGCTAGTGCCTTCGGTTGATAATCGCACTAGTCAAGCAGCACAATGCTGAATCGTCGATGGGTGTCCGAAAAATATTATATCGGGTCCTACAGTACTTCGGAGGGTACAATACACCGTTGGTCCCGGCTACCATCTTGGGGTAGTAGTCGTAAACACATCTGTTTTTTTTTCTGCCAATAGGTAGTATCAAAAGATAATGACAATGGAATGGAACGTAATTTATTTATAGGAGAAACAGTAAAGGACATAATATAGAACCCTGAGGTACACCCAAACGTAGTCGGCTATCAGATGAGCTGGAACTGTTAACAACCACTTTGTCAGTTCCACCATTCAATAAGATTTTATTTACTAAGCAATCTGATCCGTAATATCTAACTCGATAAGTTAAATCTCAAGATCGACGTTGTCTAACGCAATCGCAAAATATTCCAATACCCATTTGACTATCCACCTGTCACCAAATCTATAGTGTTCAAACGTCAATAAAGACCCAGTCCATGGCAGTGCAGTGATGCAACCACAGACATCAGAATATACATCAGACTGGACAAGCCGCCAAGTTTATAGGCAGTCCCAGTGTCGCAATTTCTTTTCGGTTCTTACCTGTGAAAAGTTATTATATTTCTTGGTAAATTTACTGATTCATTGCGATGATGGCATGATACAATTGCACAAGATGGCATTTTGGAAAAAAACGGTAATTTCTTCTAATATTCGTGCGTCTTGACTCGTCTCACAGAGCGTAAACTGGTAGCCAGTGTATGCTCGTTGAGCTTACAGTTGTCGCACTTTAAACGCGGCTTGCCCCATCTCCTGTATTGGGAAATCTGTGGATGCAACTGTAACATCAACGAGGATTGATGAGGTTTAAAGACTACTATTTGGATATGTTCAAGTTGTCCATCATCCAAGTCAGCATGCTATACTTATCGTCAATATTAAACAACAGACAAGACCTTGTCAAACGCTGGTCTATTCGATGAAGGTAATGGCGAAAAAAGCTGCCTTACTTGTCTTCTGAAGTATAGAGGTCAGAATTTTCATTTCAGTTAGCCATCCCAAGATGCTCGCTCACTACGGAATGCGCCTTAGCCACTGTGTAAATGTTTTTGAATATTTATAAACTAGCTTTGGCATATGACTTCATCGCGTGAAAAAGTTACTTTGGGCTAACGCTCACTTACTTTTGGCTAAACTCACTTCGTTTATGTAGGTGAGTTAATACTGCGATATCTCCTAAGATATTAATTTAAATTGAATGATATATATATAGGGCAACTTTATTTAAAGTGAAATACTTGTGACTACTTTTTTAGATCTTTTGAAAGGGAACAATTGCGTCATACATGATTTCTCCGAAACTTTAACCGTTTACGCAGCGTACGCAGTGAAAGCTGTAAAATCCCCCGATTTGAATATTCTTCATTGCTGTTCCGCTTCTATCGCTTGTAAGGTGATAATATAGCCTATAGCCTTCCTCGATAAATAAGCTATCTAACACTGAAAGATTTTTTCAAATCGGACCAGCTAATCTCAGGAGAGATTAGCGCGTTCAAACAAACAAACTCTTCAGCTTTATAATATTAGTATAGATATATTATTATCACTGCGATGCCGGAATACTTTCTGCCGAACCAAAGAGCAGCACTGGCTTGCATGTTGACCTGTCTAAGCACTCGCTCCAAGGCACGCTTTATGTCCGCCCGCCCTAATGCCTTATGAGTGGGTTAATTACTGCCCACGTCATGGTAATTGCGAGCTTCGCTATTAAATGGTATTGCGTAAGTTATTGGATCATTTAGATGTGTGAGAAATAGGCTTTAAGACGACTCATTTGGTGTTGCGGTTGAGACACCAGCTGCTACACCAGGGGTTCCGGGTTCGATCCCCGGGCAGTACAAACATTTGTGTGCATGAACATGTCTCTTTGTAATGGTCTGGTTATTTTCTATGTATAATATGTATGTATTTACAACAAAAAAAATATATTAGTGTATTTATCCGTTGTTTAGTAGGTACCCATAATACAGACTTATCGGGCTAGATGGCGCTGTGTGAATGTCAGTGGATATTTATTTAATTAACGATTTTGACGACCCTTCTGAAGCATGTAGACTTGAGACAACATTTTTTCGGTCACCATATGTTGGAGGACTTACGGTTGAGGAAAACATCGTAAGGAAACCTGCGCACACCTGCGAAAAGATTCAAAGGTTGTGCGTGGAGTCGAATTGCCAATTTGCACTGGGCCCGCGTGGACGACTAAGGCCAATACATATATATAACGAGCTGATGATGATATCAGATATGTTGAATGAGCATTGAAACAGCTGCAACTTCCAAGCTCGCCAACTCAATGTTTATTAGTACTGTCTTTTCGGAATTGATGACGTCATCACGACCGTAGCAAATACATTGCGTGTTAGCTTCGCAACAGAATCCGCCTCTTCTATGTTCGTCGGCAGTCGATAGCAAAAGGAAAGCATAAATATAAATATTGTGCGTAAGACGATTCTATGGAAGGACGTTTTATAACGTTCTAACTCTTAGCTTATTAGGTTTTATTTTATTATATAGGTTGGCAAACAGTTAATCAGTTTATCTGGTGAAAAGTGATACATGCACACATCTTTATTTACTATAATAAATTAAATATCTTCTCACATACACACAGCACCATCTAGCCCCAAGTTAAACGTTAAGTCTGTATTATGGGTACTAAACAACGAATAAATTTAGTTACATACTTTTTTTTAAGCGAGCGTCGGTGGCTCAATGGTGTGGACTGTCGCCTTCTTACCAGGAGGGCTGAGGTTCGAATCCCGACACGTACCAATGTGTTTTCGAATTTTCGAAAATATATGTACGTTATCCGACGCTCTTACGGTGAAGGAAAACATCGTGAGGAAACCTTCATGCACGCCTGCGAAGAGATTCAAAGGTTGTGTGTGAAGTCGTCCAATCCGCACTGGGCCCGCGTGGACGACTAAGGCCTTATCACCCTATACGGGTAGGCTCGTGCCCCTCGGTGGGGACGTTTAATGAGCTGATGATGATGATGACTTTTTTTTAAATACATATTACACATAGAAAAGACCCAAAGCATAACAAACAGTAATGGTCACGCACACAAATGTTTGTACTGCCCGGGGATCGAACCCGGAAGCTTTTGTGTAGCAGCCGACGTCTCGACCATTACACCAGATAGGTCGTCATGATAGACTAGTAAATGAAGATGTATGTGGTGTTATGTGGTACTTGGTACTGCATAAATCGTCTAGGTAGATAACACCGCAGTGCAGGATATGGTCCCGTAAAATAGGAGTGTTTTGCTCTTTTGTGTTTACTGGCGCAAAATGGGGGAGACCTATGTCCAGCAGTGAACTGCGATAGGTTGCAGAGAGAGAGAGAGAGAGAGAGAGGAAAAGAATAAATTTAAATTAATTAGTAAGATTTGAAACGATCGCAGGGTGTAAATATTTTAAGCCGTTAGCACAGTAAGCGTTATCGGTCATGGAGCAGTGGCCGAGCCCTGGGCGGTGCTCGCGGCGCTTTATGCTAAGCGATACAGATCTGGGGCAGGGTAGAGGGCCCCGCCAAGTTTTGTATTCCAACATAGAGACTTAAATAAATCGGGGCGGTGAGTAAAAGATCGAATTAGAGCAGAAAACACTTTTATTAAAATAAAACATAAAAATTACATAATAATTTTGACGACCCTTTTATTTGCGGTTGAGACATCGACTGCAACACCAAGGGTTCCGGGTTCGATCCCCGGGCAGTACAAACATTTGTGAGCTTAGACATTTCTGTTTGTATCGGTCTGTGTGTTTCCTATGTATAATATGTATGCATATACAAATAATATATATTTAATATAAGCTTCGCGCTTAACTTGGGGCTAGATGGCGCTGTGTAACATCAGTGGATATTTATTTATTTTTAACATTTGTCATCATCATCCAGTTTCAAAGCCCACTGCAGGGCAAAGGCCTTCCCGTATAATATAGCAATGGAGATATTGGTTTGTTACCCACCACGAAGGCCTAATACAGTTTATGTGTGTTAACGACTGCCATCCTAAGGTTGTAGCCGGCACCGACGGCTTCACGGAAACGAACGCGCGGAGTCATCTTTTTAATTAAAACAATCAAAATCAAAAAAATTCTAATAAGTACAGTAACATCATCAGCTCATATACGTCCCCACGGAGGGGCACGAGCCTACCCGTAAAGTGTGTAAAGAGCCTAAGTCGTCCAAGCAGGCCCAGTGCGGATTAGACGACATTACGCACAACCTTTGAATCTCTTCGCGGGGGTGCGCATGTTTCCGAATTATGTTTTAATTTATTACATATCCAGCTAAAGGCACAGTATCATTGAGATAAGGCTGTGTCTACCAATCACCTAATTAAGATGAAGGACATTAATTTTCTTACATTTATCGTGAATTGGCATCCCCTGTGGAAATCACTGGAAACTCAAGTCTCGGCTTCTTCGAAATTTCATACGTCACTGTATATAACTGTCGGTGGCTCAATGGTGTAGACTGACTTCCAAACTGGAGGGTGCAGGTACATACAAATCCCGTCAAGGACCAATGTGTTTTTGTATTTTTGAAAATTATATGTACGTTTATCTGACGCTCCTGTGGTGAAGGAAAACATCGTGAGGAAACCCGCCCGCGTGGACGACTAAGGCTATACACCCTTTACGGGTAGGCTCGGGCCCCTCGGTGGGGACGTATGAAAGCTGATATTTATTTACTTATACCAGTTTTTTGTTGACATAAAATATGTTCCACGAACACGTCAGAGTTATCCCATTATGTTAATTTGGTCGACCTACGGCCACAAATACATTGGCACTGCGTTTAGCGAATACAAAATCAGAATCTGACCTCAACGTGAGGTCAGTCTGTAATTCACCTAGCCAATATGGACGGGCGTTTTATTAAAATTTAATAGTACCAACCTAAAATAAATTAGTTTTAGATGCCCTAAATGATTACGGAGCCATGCGTTAAATTCCATTTTCCAAGTTTTTAATTTGTGTAATAAATTGAATAGCAAACATTGCGAGCAATTTGTGTTTTCTTAATACAATTTTTAACAAAGAACTCACTATAATGCTTGTTTTTAAAAGTTATTAAGATCGCGCAAAGCGAAAATGTAGTCGAGAGAAATGTTTGAGGCAATTAGGAGACAACTGAACGAACACTTTGGTACATTGTGAATATAAAAATTAGGAATTGAAATATATAAAATTGGTAGGCGATTCAATCTGACTAGTATTTTAAAATAGGCGTCAGGCAGACTCAAAATTTGGCGAGTTCAGATCATATATTTTTTTCCTATGCACTATTTTTTTAGGGTTCTGTAGCTCAAAAGGGTGAAGGGAACCCTTGTAAGATCACTTTGTTATTCTTTTGTTTGTCTGCCTGCAGTCAAGACCGTTTTTCTATGGAATGCGTGGAGGTACCAAACTGAACGTCATCATCATCTCATTTATCGTCCCCACCGAGGGGCACGAGCCTACCCGTAAAGGGTGCAAAGGCCTAATCCAGTCCACGCGGGCTCAGTGCGGTATGGACGACTTCACGCACACCCTTAAATCTCTTCGCAGGCGTGCGCAGGTTTCCTCACGATGTTTTCCTCCACCGTAAGAGCGTCGGATAACGTACATATAATTTCGAAAACACATTCGTACGTGGCGCGATTTGAGCCTCAGCCAGCAACTGAGCCAGCGACGCTCTAACTGAATGTAACATTAAGTCGGGTCTATTGTCCCGTTTGTTTGTCTATGTCTGTATTATAAAAAAACATCATATGTTTAAATACCTACAGGTTTGTACGGAACCTGAACGCTAGTCCGACGCGCACTTGGCCAGTGATCCATAAAGGTGTTCACAGATGTCAAACACTATTGGTATCAACACAGCATGAAAAACAGTTATTCCCGTCATAGAACTACGTCAACAATAGAAAATAGATACAGTTTGGTTTGTACGTTTGCAAATAAACAGGGAAAATAAAAAACGATTCGTGTCTGTTACTGGAAACGTTTTTGTAACAGTTTGAGCTTTTAAGTACTGGAATGAATAACGGAATTCATTTGTTTGTTCTATGTCGGTATGTATTTTTGATATTTGATCTAAAACAATCTATTTATTAGTAGTAAAACCTTTTTTTATCTCATCATTTTCAGCTCAAATACAGGTGTATAGGCCTAAGTCGTCCACAACTCTTCGCAGGCGTGCACAGGTTTCCTCACGATGTTTTCCTTCACCGTAAGAGCCTCGGATAAAGATATATATATATTGAACATACATTGGTACGGGGCGGGATTTGAACTTGCACCCTTCAGATCGGAAGGCAACAGTCCACACCAATGAGCCACCGACGCTTCTATTATTGAATTCTACATCCTATTTATATTTGGTTTGCGATGTATGCGGCAGGTGTTCAATGATCATAAGTTAATACACGACAGCACAAACATGGCGACGCCGAATCGGTGTGCACAACTAATTACATTAATATCGTACAATGTTGTAAATACGCTCAGGTGATCGAGTTTTGTAACGTCCTATTTAATTTTATTTGACCTATAATTGATAATTCTAAATAAATATCCACTGACATTCACACAGCGCCATCTTGCCCCATATTAAGTTCGAGACGCTTGTACTATAAGTACTAAACAAATAATAAACATACTTATATGTTCTTTTTTTGTAAATAAATATAATAATTACACATAGGAACACACAAACCAAAACAATCACACATTTTCATCCACACAATTGATCCCAGTGTAGCAGCCGACGTCTCATCCATCACAAAAGGGTCGTCATTAAAATTTTATTATCTCTTTAAATGACGCGATTACAAGCAAGGCCTATCTGCATTTCTTTCTGTCCTATCAAGTTTGTCTTGCCTTCGTAGTTTAATTGTCTTGTTTCACTATGTGGTAGACTCGTTACTGAGTCGCCTAGGTAGGTACCACCGCAGTGCCAGATATCGTCCCGTCAAATAAGAATGCTATGTCTGTCATCTGTTGTCTCGGGTGTCGGGCGCAGTGCAGTATTGTCGAAGAATCATAACTGTATATCAGTTGTTGGTCCCCTTGAATACCGCTCTGTTATGGTCATGCGTATCACTTACCATCATGTGAGCGTCTTGACCGCTTCTATACTTTAACATAAAAAAATGCGTAATAGTTACTCCAAAGCACGTAATCATGTTTATTTTCAGAAATTTTCGCAGACTCCAATGACGTAAAAAAGTATGGATTCGTGATATGCTCACAGAACAATAGAAACGTGTTCCGAATGCAGTGACAGAACACATACACATATTTCGAATTTTGAACACATTTACCAAAACAAAACAGTACAAATTGTACTCTCTTCAGCGGTTCGTTTTTAAGGCACGGATCTACCTTATATATCTACCTTAATATATACAGAATATCATTGGATGACTCTAAAAAAATACCATCACACAAATGACTTGTCTTTATTATATCTTCATCTATTTGCTAATCCCTAAAAAGACGTCACATAGGTACCATGTTATGGGACACGCAATAAAGAATTTGAATTTGACTTTCACTTTGCTGTCTCTCGTGGGATCGGAACTTACACATTGATCTTAACCCAATGCTTAGACCACTTGAATAGTTTAGTACTAAAAAACAGTTATTAGAATAACTCCAATCATTTACAGATAAAAAAAATATTATTTCGAATAATTTCATGAGAGTTACCTACGAATCCCAATTGAAGAGCGCTAAATTCGTCTTTGTTCCGATTGAAATATCTATTTATACATAGAATTTTTATTACCCTGCATTTTGCAGAATTGAGCGCATTTCGTAACGTTTTAAATTATATTTCAACATTAAATATTAATCTTCCTAACCTAGATACGACAAAATTGAATCTAATTTGATATTTCAATTTTAATATCACATCTTTATCAAGATGGCGTCGACCATGTTCCTGTGACGTCATAAGACGAAATGAGCAATCATGGCGGACAACCAATTGGATTCGCTGCAGGGACAGTCGGCACCGTACATAATTACCTAGCTTTTACTCGCGGCTTCGCTCGTGTTAAATTCGGGACAACGCGGTTCCCCTGGTCCCCGGTCACGAAAACTGAATATTAATTTTACGCTGCAGTAGATGATAATAAAAATCTTTCCATCGATTTAAGCTTCCTACCTTGGAAACTACGAAAAGTCATATTAAATTTTCCCCCCGACTTTTAAGGCTCAGGGGGCCGATTTCTAATAAAAAGATGCTATTTTTTATTGTGACAAATTGACCGCATACCATGATATCTTTCTTTCTTCTTTCTTCGCCCGGCTCCAGGTCCATCCATCACTGTACCAAATTTCATCAAAATTCGTTCAACCACTGAAAGCGTAACAAACAGTCAG
Organism: Leucinodes orbonalis; assembly: GCA_019425675.1. Lineage (NCBI taxonomy): Eukaryota > Metazoa > Arthropoda > Insecta > Lepidoptera > Crambidae > Leucinodes > Leucinodes orbonalis. Next base: position 81,467 of record PQWD01004882.1, on the reverse strand, counting down.
ATCAAGTAACTTTCGCAATTATTATAATATAAGTATGGGCAATTACCAGGTACACTCCGGAAGAAAACGCATTAAAGTAACTAGCTAGTGTTTATCAAGCTAGAAGTGTTTCTTCCGTGAAAGTTTCCAAAGCTATTGTATGCAACTGATAGCGCGAATTCCCAGCGATGACACTGCAAATTACATCACTATGGCATCTTATAGTGCTCTACGCTACACCGTTCCCACCTTGCTGTTAGGGATGTGCTGTGTTTATCGATATTTGAAATATATTTTACTATTAAAATATATCGAAACAAAAATTTCATGATAATGTAGAAACGCTTACCTGCTTTATTTCACCTTCTTTGTAAAAGAAACAACTATAAATTATGTGAATTAAGAGAATTTCTGAACTGTCATCAATCATCATATACAAAGTTCAGGTATGATTTAAAATGAGTATTTAACTAACAAAATAAAATGTTTTGCCTTGTATAACTGCGAAAAATGTAACTACTCGTACATAACTAACGCAATCGAAAATACAGCAATGTAAAAGCCGTTTATCATAACTTTTACTTTAATGCCGAGAAACCCTCAATACGTGAGTCCAAATTGCACTTGGCCGCTTTTTTAAATTGGTAACACTAAAACTTTAACCTTTTCATTTTAATTACCGATTTGTATTTTTGTTGTGGTGATGATGATGTGGTCCTTTTCTAGCACAAGTGCTTTGCACTTAAAAAAAAACCTATAATTTTATGTTATGGATGGCATTAGTAAATAAAGTTATTATTATTGTATTTTTTTTCTATTGTATCTGGAATCTTAGTGGTTAAAAGGTTAAGTCAATATTTACCGAAAAACTTTGTCAATAGCAATAATTCTGATGTTCCTTCCTGTTTTTAATATATGAATAATAAAGAATTATTAATGATATTTTTCATTCCTTAATATCTGAGTCAGGTTAGAACTAGACAATGAAGATTACCGACCAACTGGCAGCCCTAGCCTCGACGCTCCCATAGAGTATGCGTTTAGTCTAGATTTCCTTATTTGCCGAGCTTTCGCCTCGCCGAAGCTCCTTAGCTGCATTCTGAATTTCGTTTAGGAAATAATACGTGAAAATGGCAACGTGTCTCGGAGATATTCGAACGCGAACGTGTTTTAACGGCTTTCCGGGCTCCAATTCCGATAAATTTAAAATGCGCAAATAGTAACGTAATTGAGTCTCAATTGTAAAAAGTACACATTTGTTCTGTTTTATGGCTATAATTAGTAAACATAAGACAATTCATTCTACTATATTATGATAACCATTATACCATTTATATTAAAGTTGTGACGGAATACTTCATTTACAGTTTAATTTAACTATGTGGTAGACTCGATACTGAGTCATGTAGGTAGGTACCAGATATCTTCCCGGGCTATAGGAGTGTTATGCACTTTTGCGTTTCGGGTACTGTAGCTAGTGAAATTACCGGGTATGAGAGTCCTAACATCTGTTGTCTCTGGTGACGGGCGCAGTGCGGCATTGATGGAGAATAATAACTGTCTATCAGTTGTTGGTGTCCTTCAACGCCGCTCTGTCATGGTCAGGCATATCACTTACCATCGGGTGAGCGTCCTGATCGTCATCACTCATAAAATAAAATTTAAAAGTGTCGTAATATCAAGAAAATTAGTAGAATTGGAGCTTTTTTTAGTTGGGGTCAGGGAATGTTCGTTGTGGAGCAAAGTTAGGACTTTTATAGCCGCATCGCTCTTAGCCAATAAGCTGACTTAGATTTAGGACCCTGCTCCAGAATCTTTTGAACTGTACGTTTCTTGTAATTTGTTTCTTTGGTGAGGAACGTAACGCATTCACGAGGTAGCGGAGTTTGTGAAATGTAATACTTGTTCCCGAAGTTGTCGGATGCTGTTACTAGAAATCGTCGTGGTGGAGATAGATAATGTTTGCACCACAGATTTCCCAATACAGGAGATGGGGCAAGCCGCGTTAAAAAGTGCGACAAATGTATGCTCAACGAGCATACACTGGCTATAGTTTACGCTCCGTGAGACGAATGAAGACGCACGAATTTTAGAAGAAATTACCGTTTTTTTTCCAAAATGCCATTCTGTGCAATTGTAACATGCCATCATCGCAGTGAATCAGTAAAATTTACCAAGAAATATAATATCTTTTCACAGGTAAGAATTGAAAAGTAATTGCGACACTGGGACTGCCTATAAACTTGGCGGCTTGTCCAGTCTAATTGTTATTCGGATGTCTGTGGTTTGCACACAGCCGAAACCATATTATTAAATAAAAGTGTGATTTGTAGCACCCAAGATATTAAACAAGATTCTTCAGAGCTTTAAAAAAACCAATACCAATATGATTAAAATACATTTAAAAAATGTTTTACTTGACAATTGCTATTACAGCATTTATGATTTTTTAAATGACAAACTATAATATAATTGATTTATATTGTTATTGTATAATGATATATTTTTTTCAGTACATAACATTAAATTTGAATTATGATTTTTATAGCTTATATTATTTTTAATTTAATGACATATTCTTTTAGTACTTAAAAATGAAATGGATTGTTCAGAAATTAATATTGTACACGCCATTGATGGCAAAACATGTTGGTACCCAACCACCTATATATATATAAGACGCTCATTCATATGAATTAATGTTATTATATGTTATGATGGATGACACATGTTTTGGAAAATAAAAATCTTTATGTCTTTATCTTTCAACTGCTAGAAACGTGATTACAAAGTTCCAACCATGAAGAACATACAATATTTATAATAACAAAAATATGTATTTCTTAGCCCCCACCAATCCATATTATGGATAGATGGAGAAAATAACAGTCTATCAGTTGTTGGTCTCCTTCCATGCCGTTCTGTCATGGTCAGGCATAACACTTACCATCAGGTGAGCGTCCTGACCGCCCTGTTCGTAACATAAAAAAGTGGGCCAAGCGCGAGTCGGAATCGCCCGTGGAGGGTTCCGCAGCAGCAAGTAAAATAAAATAATGTAATTTTTATTTACTGAGGCACCTACTACAGCTTTAATATGAAAAATAGTGGTTCACCGTTTTGGACGTATAAAACAAAAAATACTTACCAGAAATCGTTCAAACTAAATTCGTTGTTAGATGTTATGGTAATGTACATCATACATTTATTTCGATTTTATCAACCCCATTGTTTAGATATTAGAGGGGGACACAATTTTTTCAACTTTGGAAGTGTCTCTCGCGCAAACTATTCAATTTATAAACAAATTATATCAAAAACCTCGATATCATTTTTTTAAGCTCTACACATTGATACCCTACAAGGGGTGGGTTCAATGAAAAAAAATTTTTTGAGTTTCAGTTCAATGTATGAAAAACCCCAAAATATATTATTGTTTTTTCAAGTTTCTTATCAAAACCTAATAGCGGTTCACAGAATACATATACTCACAAAGTTTGAATAGTGTATTGCTTATAGTTTCGGAGAACAACGGAATTATATTATTCGTACGGACGGACAGACAGACAGACTTGACGAATCTATAAGGGTTCCGTTTTTTGCCATTTGGCTACGGAACCCTAAAAAGTGACGACACAGTAGACTGTACCCACCAGTACCAGTACGAAATGAATCACCAAGCCAGGAAATACTGCTATTATGATGAATCAATGATGATAATATTCTAGCCATTGTTTAGGCGATTTCTTTTTGACTTAAAGTAATTAAATATGCTGACAATACCGCGGTGGTGAGTGACGGGCGTCTATAAGGCGGCTGATACACTGGAATGAATATCAAATTGATGAGGCATCAACATCCCTAACGTTAGATACAGGGATGTCGGGTCGAAACTCACGAAACTAGGATATAGACTTGGTACTGAGTCATCTAAGTACTCAATACTCAAATCTTTATTGCTCTATAAATGTAGGTACAGTAGTTGGTGGCCAAAAAATTTTAGACCCTGTAATAAGGACACTGCAATTTTGAGAAGGACACTTTTTCTTAATTAACTTTGAGTTTTACAAATATAATGAAAATGAATATTTCTACTTAAGCTTTAAAAACATTATATTATAGATATAATTTTCTTAAAATCTTATCACAAAGGTAACAATAGGTACCACCACAGTGAAAATCATTATCCCGTAAAATACGAGTGTTTAGTTTTTCTTTGTTCCGGGATGAGGGCACTGTAACTATTAAAATTACCGGTTATGAGAAACCCAACATCTTTTGTCTCGGGTGGCAGACTCAGAGCAGTGTTAACGGAAAATGTATTTGTGGAAACTTTATTGTTCTATGTATTTTTACTTTGTGTGATATATATTTACTAAATTTATGTATGTTTCTCTTGAAAATAAATATCCACTGACATTCACACAGCGCCATCTAGCCTAAGTTAAGCGTGAAGCTTGTAGTATGGGTACTAAACAATGGAGAAACATATAATTTTGTAAATACATACATATTATACATAGAAAACACCCAGATCATTACAAACAGACTTGTTCATGCACACAAATGTTTGTACTGCCCGGGGATCCCCGGAACCCTTGGTGTAGTAGCCGACGTCTCGACCATTACACCAAATAAGTCGTCAAATTAGGTGTTAATGTTTTATTGCGTTTAAATACTTTTCCAGACTCTTAAGATGTCATCATATGTATCGATAACGATATTTGTCAGCCAACTTGCAGACACACCATTCATCATACAGATTTAGTATCCCCCAGTGTGTCGCCGCACTAATCTTTCAATTCGGGTCCCATTCTGCGGCGCTCAAGTTTTTTCCACAACCACCCTCCACCCCCTCATTATTCGCTCATTCGGCCAATTTCATTTTTTCCCACAGATCGAATAGGTGTAATATAAATAAAGTGTCGAGTCATTTTACCGCCATCGGGAGGTTCAATGGGGGGTGAAATTACCCCTTTTGTGGTGAAGCGACTTCGGTGACAGATTCGTGTGCTTCATGCTTTGTGATTGACTGGCGAAGAGCCGGGTTCAATGAATAGCATGTGATGGAATATATAATTTGGTTGTCTAATGAATATGGTAATATGTTGTTTATCTTACAGTTTACGCAGTCAACGGCTGACAACGAAACGAGCAAATTACTTGTATGTACAATCGTATATGTAACAATTACATTTAAATTTAAGCTAATTAACTCAAAAGAAATAATACAACTAAATGAAAAAAAATATTTATTAAAAGGCCTATGAAAGGCTTTTAAGAACCTCAAATAAAGCTTCCACCGAATACCTAAGTCGTCAGCACGGGCCCAGTGCGGGTAGGCCGACTTCACGCACAACCTTTGAATCTCTTCGCAGGCGTGCGCAGGTTCCCTCACGATGTTTTCCTTCACCGTACGAGTAAGAGCGTCGGATAAACGTTTATATAATTTCGGAAATTCGAAATCACATAACATGATACGTGGCGGGATTTGAACCTGCGTCCTCCCGGTAGGAAGGCAACAGTCTACACCATTGAGCCACTGACGCTCTACACATAATTAAATTTATACTAGTACGTCATTACGGCATGTAGCGAGCGAAGTGATTATTTGGTGTAGCGGTTGAGAGGTCGGCCGCAACACCAAGGGTTCCGGGTTCGATCCCCGGGCAGTACAAACATTTGTGTGCATGAACATGTCTGTTTGTAATGGTCTGGGTGTTTTCTATGTATAATATGAATGTATTATAAAAAGAAAAAAGGTATATATGTATGTTTATCCGTTGTAAAGTACCCATAATACAGGCTTAACGCTTAACGTGAGAGCGTCGGTGGCTCAATGGTGTGGACTGTCGCCTTCCTACCGGGAGGGCTGAGGTTAAAATCCCGACACGTACCAATGTGAATTTTCGAAAAATATATGTACGCTATCCGACACTCTTACGGTGAAGGAAAACATCGTGAGGAAACCTTCATGCACACCTGCGAAGAGATTCGAAGGTTGTGTGTGTGGAGTCGTCCAACCCGCACTGGGCCCGCGTGGACGACTAAGGCCTAATCACCCTATACGGGTAGGCTCGTGCATCTCGGTGGAGACGTTCAATGAACTGATGATGAATGCTTAACTTGGGGCTAGATGGCGCTGTGTGAATGTCAGTGGATATTTATTATTATTATTTATGAATGAAAATTCTGCATGGGCAGACTTTTGCCACAGATACTATTTGAGTGAGATAGTGCGTCTAGTGAGTTAGTGTTTATCTAAGCTAAAAGGCAAATAATATTGCAATAATGGCTTCCAAATGTAACACAATTTGTGACTAAAAAATAACAAATAGTACACAAGAAGCGACTTCCAAAGTTTTATCGATACAACAACGATCATAATTCAATTCCTGGCAGTTGTGAACGATTTTTCTTTGATGAGAGATCGACGGTAATAACCATTTCCCTGGACGACCCCCCCTCCCTCGGCGTCTGGGCCAGGGATGGCTGCAGGAGGTTGGAACCGTTGCGAAAAAGAAATTTAGAATATCGTAGATGTAGACTTAAAGGTGTGAAAGAAAACCTGTGCTAGGTAGTTACATACGTTTGTTCGTCAGAGACGCATATGGAGCAGGATTAATAAATTTAACATCTTTTAAAGAGATAAAGCTGAGTGGAAACCGGCAGTGTTTAAGGCAGGATTAGGAAAGTTAAGAGAAGTTAAAAGCTCATAGATGACGACCCATCTGGTGTTGCGGTTGAGACGTCGGCTATTACACCAAGAGTTCCGGGTTCGATCCCCGGGCAGTACAAACATTTGTGTGTATGAACTTGTCTGTTTGTTCTGGTATGGGTGTATTATATGTATGTATTTTAATAAAGTACATAAGTATGTTTATCCGTTGTTTAGTATCCATATCACAGGCTCATGTTAATTTGTTTAGGGCTAGATGGCGTTAGTGTGGGGCTAGATGGCGTTGTATAAATGTCAATGGATATTTATTATTTATAGTTTGCTAAGAAGCAACATAAGGGTGAAATCATTTGACAGAAAGGGCCCCTCAATCCGCCCCTGGGCCCCTGCACTCAAATAATTAACTAGAAATAAATACCCTCCATTTGAATTAGTCGCACTCGGGGGGACGTTCCATTACACGACGTTTTGATGATTAACATTTTTCCCGAGTTCCGTTTTACGCAACAATTTCTTGATGAGCGACGTCTTTTCTTGGATTTTCATTGTGATAATGGGTTCAGCTGATGGCTGAGCCTACAAACGCTCTGTCAATGCTATCTTTTTTATTGGAGCGACAAAGTTATGGTTGTTTTCTTTTGTTGAAGGTTTTTAAAAGTTCTTGTTTATAAAATCTGTAGTCTGAAAATAAAAATAAAGCTCACGCCTCTGTCCCAAAAAGGTAGGCAGAAATGATGGAGTGCCAGTCCTGACATACTTCTTTAGCTTCGTTCACATCCATCAATCTTTTCACACAGACTCTTTTATTCGAACTTCTTGGGGACCCCGACCTTCTTAAGGACTTGACCAATTTAGTCGAAGTAATCAATATAAATCCCACCCGCACTGGGCCCGCGTGGACGACTAAGGCCTAATCACCCTATACGGGTAGGCTCGTGCCCCTCGGTGGGGACGTTTTGAGCTGATGATGATGATGAATCAATATATAAATATCCACTGACATTCGCACAGCGCCATCTAGCCCCAAGTTAAGCGTGAAGCCTGTATTATGGGTACTAAACAACGGATAAACATACTTATATACATTGTTGTTTTGTAAATACATACATATTATACATAGAAAACACCCAGACCATTACAAACAGACATGTTCATGCACTCAAATGTTTGTACTGGCCGAGGATCGTCAATGTCTCAACCGCTACACCAAATGGGTCGTCAAATATCGACATACCAACTTGACAAATAAGCCCTTCTGGGTTGTCCCAGCCTTACGTATCCGTCCACATTCGCAAAATAAACCTGTTTGTATTCTATTCCGTTCTATTCTATATTTTTACAATTTTCCCTCTTAAAAGCAGCATGCATCAAATTGCCTCTTGTTTTCCTGTCTTGCTAGTTGTTGCACCATAACTATTGCACTTTCCGATTCTGATTTTCCACAGTCTTCCTTAGGTAATACATTAAATCCATGTATACGAGAGGGCGTGTCGGATCCAAGCCAGTCGACCGGCCGCCGGCAAAAACGCATAATGACTTTCGTGAGAGTTCCTGGAACAAGTCAATGGACGTTATCGAAGTAGGGTTGGGGCTTTACTAAACGCGACAGCATCACTCACACTGCTGCTGCTGAATTCCGATAAACAAAAGAAGTTTTATTGTTTGTGGCTATTAACGACTACGAACTTAAGATAATAAAAAACTTCATTAAATTTAGGTCTTTATGAAGAAGAATAATAATCATTATTTGCAAAGGGCCTCTCTTAGGGATTCGATCAGAAATCATTTAATCCGTAAGAGAACTAAAGTTACTGTCATATCAAACAATAGATATTTATTTCATTTTTTTATTTTGCTAGAATGACCAATATGGCGACTGCGATTTTTCTGTTAGCATTAATAAATACTTGACACTGCGAATTTTATCAATATTTGTTGTGTATTCGAAATCTTTACATTTATAATGTTATAAAAGAACGGTTTCGATTGGTCTCCCATAACTTTTGACGAAATTATCAATAAATAAGATACGCTCGCTGCAAGCCCCGGCCGAGCCGTGGCCATCACAAGAGCATTAGCGAGCTGCCCCCTGCACATTCAATCGAACCGTTTGATCCACACACGATTATTCCTTTGGTGATACGTTATCAATGCTCAAACCTCTGCAGTTTCACAGTAACGATCGTGGCTATCGATAAAGTTTTCATTGCAATATGTGCTACAACTTTTTCCTACTTACTGTTACTAGATTTGTCTTCTTTTTTCAATTCTAAATTAATTAGATTTAATAATGCGACCACTTGGATCGCCCTTTCATGCGCCATCCAGTGAAATGATATGAAATGAAATGTTTTTTTTTCGAACTAACTACTGCTGTTGGCCGCAGATGGCCTTTACAGCTTCACCGGGCAATGCAGAAATGAAATGAAATTAAAAGTGTTTATTCAGTTTGGGTCCTTACAGAACACTTATGAATATCAAATTAAGCTAACACTGCTTCGGACGGTAGTTTTCCACTGAGAAGAATTCAGCAAGAAACTCAGAAGTCACGCTTTCAAAAAATTTGTTTTTTACAGAATCATATTATTTGTTATCAAATTAATTATACAAAGCAAATTATATTCACAATTTTCATTATATTAAGTTTTAGTTAAGCAAAAGTAGTGCAGGCGTGGAGATCAACATGTCCATGCGTTTTTATCATTTAAATAATCTTCGATACTGTAGTAAACTTTTTTTATTAAAATCGACTTTACATGAAACTTAAACTTATGCAGGAGTAAATCAATTATATTTTGTGGTAGCTTATTAAATATTTTAATGCTTAATCCCACAAATGAGTTCCCGACCTTATGCAATCTGAGATTTGGAACGGCAAGTTTGTGTTTGTTCCTAGTGTTCAAACTATGATTATCTGACTTTTTTGAAAATACATGTACATTTTTGTGTACATAGTGACGCAGTCTAGAATGTACTGAGACGGTAATGTTAAAATATTTATTTGTTTAAATAATTCCCTTAGTGAGTCACGTGATTTAAGGCTGTATATGGCACGGATGGCTCTTTTCTGCAAAACAAAAATTGTTTGTAGATCAACAGCAGACCCCCACAAAAGTAGACCATAAGACATCACGCTGTGAAAATAGCTGAAATACACAAGTCTTGCAGTCTCAATATCAGTGAGACTTCTTATCTTCCTTACAGCATATGCAGCGGAACTTAGCCTTCCTGCCAAAGCCGCAATATGCGGAGCCCACTGCAATTTTGCATCTAATTTTATACCCAGAAAAACGGTTGAATTTATTACTTCCATGGATTCTCATCCAAAGTGATGATAGTATCTACCTGCCTTACATTAGGAATTGACACTAGATTATGTCTCGGAAACCGCACGAAGATTGTCAGTTCCGGCAAGACAATAGGAGATCTATTGTCTGAGGGGCACCAGAGCCACAGACTGCTTCTGGAGTATCCCAATCTTACCCGATTAGCTCCTTATTTACGATACAAAAGTATATTTTTAACCACATACAAAGGGCATTGGCGGCTCATTGGTCAGAGCGTCCGTGGCCCATTGGTGTGGATGTTGCTTTTCGATCTGGTTGGTGAACCAATTTATTTTCGAAGTTTCGAAATTATATGTACGATTAATCGACGCTCTTAAATGAATGAGTGTTTCCTCTCTCTCTTCAACCTATCGCAGTCCACTGCTGGACATAGGTCACCCCCATTTTGCGTCAGATATCCCGGTCCTCCGCTTTCCTCATCCAGCCACCAGCGACCGCCCGCAAGTCGTCGGTCCATCGGGCCGAGTGTTTCTTCGTAGTTGTTAAAACTGTTTTAAGCTAAACTAAAACTGTCTATTGCCTGAGCAAATCCAGTGCGAATCGCAAGTTTATGATAGAAAGTTTGGTATTTAGTTGCTGTGGATTTGTTATTTTGAGTTGCATTTAGTGATGTTCTCGACAGGTGTAATGTGCGATGCAGGTAGAGGGGGAAGGGGGGAGGGTGTTTGCGGCCGCGTTGGCTCGTAAGAAATCGCGCTCGTTACAAATAAATAGTTGTGCACAGCGGCTCTCAAACTTTGTGCACTTTACCGGAACATTTATTTCATAGTAGAAAATTTTTGTTTTCCTTGTTGACTTTTTTTATACTAGAACATTGTTTTGAAAGTGTAACAAATATAATTTTTATCTTTCTATTTAGCTGTCAACATTGGAACTAAAGCGGCGGTAGCACAATGGTGTGGACTGTTGTCCTCCTACCGGGAGGACTGTGGTTCAAATCCCGACACGTATCGATGTGTTTTCGATTTTCGAAAATATATGTACGTTATCCGATGCTCTTACGGTGAAGGAAAACATCGTAAGGAAATCTTCATGCACGCCTGCGAAGAGATTCGAAGGTTGTGTGTGAAGTCGTCCAATCCGCACTGGGCTCGCGTGGACGACTAAGGCCTAATCACCGTATACGTGTAGGCTCGTGCCCCTCGGTGGGGACGTATAATGAGCTGATGATGATGATGATTGGAACTAGGAACCTATCTCCAATCGACAACAATCCATTAACAGCAATTTACCCTAGTTAACTTACTAAAACAATATGGATTCACAAGCAAAATATGATAATGCAACCAATATCGGGCCATTTTGTTCGCCCTTTCATTTGCCATCCAGTGATATCGGAAACAACACGAAGTTAGACCTTTCGGGTAAGACAGTAGTTATTTGTCTGAGGGGCACCACAATCACAAAAACTGTTTCTGGAATATTCCCATCTTAACTGATTTTCATAGCACCGGCCAACACCTGCCCACAGTCTATTCATTTTTTTATATAAATTATATTCTATATAAGTGTTTTTATGATCCTAAATTGAATTTTTTTTTTTATTTAGTTTTCCAGACCGCCTAGGGGAGATCACCGCTATCATCATAAGCTCATTAAACGTCCCCACCGAGGCACGAGCCTTCCCGTAAAGGGTGATTAGGCCTTAGTCTTTTACGCGGGCCCAGTGCGGATTGATCGACTTCACGCACAACCTTTTAATCTCTTTACAGGCGTGCGCAGGTTTCCTCGCGATGTTTTCCTTCACCGTAAGACCGATACAATGTTGAGGATCCGTGGCATTCTGTCAGCACGCGGTGAGCGCGTCGTTAAAACAACTCGGTGAGCGTGAACGCGCGCGGCTCCATACCCACACGACATTACACTTTGGTTGCTACAAAGTTGAGTTTATGTCTTAATGTGTTGAATTGAATATTCTAATCTTGGCACTTATCGCGTAGGGAAACGCCTAACATAGCCCATAGTACTTGGGTGCTATGACCTTGGGTCTATTTGAAAAGACCCGAGTTGGCACAAGGGTCTTTTAAATAAGCTGGAAGTATAAGTTAGGCCTAACCATGACAGATGCATCTGTCATGATCATGCGTATCACTTTCCACCAGGTGTGCAAATTGATTGTCCCGTTCATTTTATGACGTAAAAAAACTGAGGTCCCTTTTTTAAAATCAATAGCTCAGTAGCGCCATACCAGCAGATGGCATTTCCTGATTCACGTTTCATGAAAGAAAGAAAGAAAAATATTTATTCAAATAAATCTGTTACAGATACTTTTGAATCGTCAATTATTATTATTATCATATTTTTTGTGACTCTACCACCGGTTCGGAATAAGTAGGATCTTCGAGAAGAGCCGGCAAGAACTCGAGTTACTCTTTTAATCTTTTTATATCAGTGGTTACAGAGTTTTGTCATTTACCTACACATAGCTTTACAATAATTTATTACAAACATTTCGTAACTGGAACACTATGTGCAAAGACCACACATCTTTATCCGATAAATATTCGTCTATTGTATAGTAACCTTTTTTCATGTAAAACTTACCGTGCCGTACGTAACAATGGGCACGTGCATGTCAAAAGTGAGCCGTTTCAGCATTAAGTTTATTTATTGAAATGCGGCGGGAACATTGCTCAAAGCGGTGTGAAGGGCGCTCGAGCCGGAGGGTCACTCTCAGGGCGTCGGCTCAAACACAAGTATGCAGTTAAATCTTCCGAAGCAGTCAACTTGACGACACTACAACTTAAAAGCATGTTATTTTATTAGAAAGTTGGTAGTCGTTTAATATTTAGTAAAATTGTAAGTTATATATTTTTGTAAGTCGTGTTTTTATTAGTCATTTTAATTAAGAAAAGTGTATCTTCTTCTTTGTTTGTTTTCAAAATCATAGTTCTAGGAGAAAAACTGAAATTGATAATAATCATTTAAATTATTTTTTTATTGTATTTTTAATAATATGTTGTGTTTCAAATAGTGATTACATTAATTAGTAATATTTAAGGATTAACGAACTGTTCAGCAATCAAATCAAATAAAATCATTTATTTCGAATATTTTTATAATCGATAATGCATTCCATATTGCATTCAGTTAAAATAAGTAAGATAAAATTTAAAATAAAATACAATTACTTAACTACATCAAAATAAATATATATAATCAACATAAAAATTAAATAGTTATATGCTATTGCATAATAAAATAAATTAAAAATAATGTCATTTTTTTGCATTCAAACTCTTTTGCGAGATTGCAACAAATAATAATGTTATATTATGGAAATATCTTCATAACGGCCTGAATAAGTCCAAGTATAAATAAGTGATGTGTCAGTAAACATTAATATTAATATCACAAAAAATATTTGTTTTTAGTCCAAACACTATTTGTATTTTAAAAATCTATAATGTAACCACTCAGTCATATGATTGACCAGTTAGCAATTTTGTTTAAAAGTTTATTATTACCAAAATACTAAGATAAAAAGGCTGTTACAGTACACTGAAATATCCCAATAGAACCTGATCTATCTCAAGGGATTTAGGATTGCGAGGTAGGTAATGATAAGTCATCGTAGCATTCCACTACGACGTAGACCATTTGATACGCTGTAGCAAGCTATGAAATGTTCCATTCAAGTCATGTAGTTTTACTCATAATAATTACATAAAATATGAGATAGTTTATAGATTTATTATATTTTTGTAATTAAATTAATTTATTTACGAAATCTAAAGTTATTTAGTAAAATTTATTTAGTAAAATAATATAAATATAAACAAAAATAATCGCTTAAATAATTTTCGCTGACAACTTGAAATGAAATGCCCCCAAAGTGACTTTTACTACACGATGTCCGGATGCGATGTATTTAAAATGTCATCATCATCAGCTCATTAAACGTCACTACCAAGGGGCACGAGCCTACCTATGTTGGGTGTTTAGGCCTTAGTCGTCGACGCGGGTCCAGTGCGGATTGGACGACTTCACTCACGACCTTTGAATCTCTTCGCAGGCGTGCATGAAGGTTTCCTCACGATGTTTTCCTTCACTCGTAAGAGCGTCGGATAACGTACATATATTTTTCGAAAATTCGAAAATACATTGGTACGTGCGGGATTTAAAATGTAAATAATCATCAAGTACATACGGACAATTGATTTTAATTAACTTGTGACTCCATTGACGCGTAATCATTAAGCGCTGTCTCCCGCAGACGAGCCGCCAGATCATGCGTCACGTCCGTGTTTCCGATCATCAAGCATGACTTTTTCATTTTGTGTCATTCAAATTTTGTAACAAATTAACCGATAGCCGATCACTTTGTGACATTTAATTTATATCACCTCTGGTATCGCAAATGTTTCATAGGTGTATTGCTTAAAAAATAACCTGGTGGTATTTTTAAGACCCATTTGGTGTTGCGGTTGAGAGGTCGGCTGCAACACCTAGGGTTCCGGGTTCGATCTCCGGGCAGTAGACACATTTGTGTGCATAAGCATGTCTGTTTGTATTGGCCTGGGTGTTTCTATGTGTAATATGTATGTAATTACAAAAAGAAATAGAATGAGTAAGTATCGAGCGTCGGTAGTTCATTGGTATGGAATATTGCTTTCCGATCTGGAGCATGGAGGTTCAAATCCCGCCACATTCCTATGTGTTTTCGAATTACTGAAAATTATATGTACGTTTATCCGACGCTTTTACGGTGAAGGAGTTTTCCTTCACATGAGCGCCTAAAGGGCAGTTCCCACAACGGATTTGGTATTTAATTAGTTACTTAAATAACAACATATTTGTTATCAGTGCCATCAGTCCAGAGTCACTCTGCCTCGTCCTCCATTACCGCTGTATTGTTGTTGCAATTCATCCATGTCCGCCGCTTCAATATTAATTCACACACCGGCTCTGTTGTGCAGTATTGCTCTACCAAACAATATTCTACGTCAATTTGTAAGCCTCTGAGGTGTTAATGTTTATTGAGTATTGACACAACTGCACAAATGGACTTGATAAACAACATGTGTTTTAATTAAGTTCAATGAAAAATAAAACAAAGTTACAGTTTACCCGGATATCCATTTGTATGTACAAGTTATATCACACTGATATAATAAACAGGAAAATTTGTGAGTGTGTATGTTTGTTACCTACTTTTTCAAGTCTAAACTAATAACTAACACAGCTGAAACGCGTGGGAGGTAAACTTTTATTACTAACACTTAAAAAATATTTTCACCCTGCAGAGCCAATGACTCCGTGAAAAATAAGTTTGAGGTGAGAATAGAATGAAAACGATATGAGAACGAGATTCGAACGAGATAGAATGATACCAGAATTCAAGTGCAAAAATGATAAAATATTTCTTTCTTTCTCTCTTGAATGAGATAAGACCGATATGAGAACGTTATGAGTACGAGAATATAATGATATGAGAACGAGATAAGACCGATACGAGAACGTTATGAGTACGAGATAAGACCGATATGAGAACGTTATGAGTACGAGAATAACGATATGAGAACGTGATAAGACCGATATGAGAACGTGATTACAACGATATGAGAACGAGATAAGACCGATATGAGAACGTATAAACGATATGAGTACGGAATAAGACCGATATGAGAACGATATGAGTACGAGAAAATAACGATATGAGAACGAGATAAGACCGATATGAGAACGAGATTATAACGATATGAGATCGAGATAAGACCAATATGAGAACGTTATGAGTACGGGAATAAAACGATATGAGAACGAGATAAGACCGATATGAGAACGAGATTATAACGTTATGTGCACGAGATAAGAACGGTATAAGAACGTTCTGGTAACGAGTTTAAAACGAGATAAGAATGATCAGAACGTTATGAAAACGATAGGAGAACGAGATATAAAGAATACAATGACAAGACAATAAAGAATACAATGCTGTCACAAGCATCCAGTGAAACAAGCCAAATGCGGTATGCTAATTATCCGTGCAGCGCTTAATGCCTACTCAGCATCGTCCCACTGCAGGGAACAGGCACCGCACAGTTATGGAACTATTGGGCAGTAACCCATGACGGGGACCCAATGCGGCTTGGTGTGTGTTAACGACTACCATCCTAAGGTTGAAGCCGGCACCGACGGGTTAACAAGTCGTACAAAGCACACAATTATCTTTCTTTTAAGACAATCAGGTGATTGAGCCTGCAATGTTCACTTGGTGGTAGACTCGATACTGAGTCGTCTAGGTAGGTACCACCGCAGTGCCAGATATCGTCCCGGGAAACAGGAGTGTTATGCACTTCTGTATTTCGGGATGAGGCACTGTAGCTAGTGAAATTACTGGGTATAAGAGACCTAACATCTGTTGTCTCGGGTGACGGGCGCAGTGCGGCATTGATGGAGGATAATAACTGTCTATCAGTTGTTAGTCTCAATCTCTCTCTTCAACCTATCGCAGTCCACTGCTAGACATCAGTCTCCCCTATTTTGCGCCAGATATCCGGTCCTCCGCTTTCCTCATCCAGCCTCCGCCAGCGACCGCTCGCAAATCGTAGTCACAATCAATGCCGCGCTATCATGGTGAGGTGTGTCACCATGATGGCGACAGGTGAGCGACCTGACCGTCCTGTACACTTTGTAACATAAAAAGTTTCCCGCGGTATCGAACCCACTACTCCTGGATTTCACCGCAATCTAAACCAACTAACCCTAGAGCACGGAGACAGTTAACGCCTACTGTGCAAGTAACGTAATCTATCCATTTGATTGAACCGCCAGTAAGCGGCGATCTGATATGACCGGCTCGAACCGACGCCTGCTCTATTGAATATTAGTCAGGGAGCCGGCCGTATAAAACTCCTATGGATCAGATATTTGAACAATTTTTTGAATACAGTCTGAGAAACCATAGAACACTTCGACACTTGAAAACGCCTGATTGTGCAAAATTATGACCACACTTTTGACGACTCATTTGGTGTTGCGGTTGAGACGTCGGCAGCTACATCAAGGGTTCCGGGTTCAATACCCGGGCTGTACACACATTTGTGTGCATGAACATGTCTGTTTGAACTGGTCTGGGTGTTTTCTATGTTTAAAATATGTGTTTTTACAAAAATTTAATGTATACAAGTATGTTTATCAGTTGTTTAGTACCCTAACTACAAGCTTGCGCTTAATTTGGGGCTGGATGGCGCTGTGTGAATGTCAGTGGATATATTTGTTTTAATATAGTCTAAGAAACCATAGACCTAAAAGGGTGGACATCCTTGAAAATGCTAAAAAAGGTAACGGGAAAAAATCCTTTAATAGGGGTCACGTTCGTGAATGAATTGAATTTGTCGACCTTTGAAAACTCAATTATTCATCGAAAAATAAAGATTTTTCCGTTA
Organism: Leucinodes orbonalis; assembly: GCA_019425675.1. Lineage (NCBI taxonomy): Eukaryota > Metazoa > Arthropoda > Insecta > Lepidoptera > Crambidae > Leucinodes > Leucinodes orbonalis. The sequence continues at coordinate 64,074 of PQWD01004882.1, read as the reverse complement.
TTTTTTTTTATGTATCTTATAAGTTATTATAACAATGTCTGGAATTACAACCGGAAGTGAGGTTATAATTTTACATGCGGGTAAAACCAGGCATTTTCAGGGATGTCGGTTTTTAGTTCTCTCAGACTAAATAAAAATATCATGTATCTGATCCATATGACTTTTATGTCGGCTCTCGGACTATAACGCAGATGCATATTCATTGCGACACTGAACATGGTTAGCGTCAGAATGGCTGGTTGCCTCTAGCAATGGCATTAAGAGCGTAACCCACAATTGCTACATAATTACTAGTTTTTATGACTACAAAAATTGCTATCTATACAATCTGAGAAATTAAATGTTTTTTTTTACCAACCATTCCGACGTCAGAATGGCTGGTTGCCTCTTGTTTAGAAATAAACGCATTGAGTTTCGGAAGTTGGATGAACAAAAAATTGCTATCTTATTCCTAGTCCCTTAATTTAAATATAGCGTTAAATACATCAGTACGGGACCGTTAGTACCGAACAATAAATAGGAAGAGTAAGGTATGTTGAAATAACCAAACTCCACGAGTGCTGTTTGTACACTGATTTATTATAATAAAGTTATATTGAATGCATCGCAGAGCAAGCAATACTGCGACGCGAACAAATATTTTTACTTTATCCTTAAATATTATGCACATTGCATGTACTCCGCACAACATCGGTTATGTAATTATGGCATTTTAAAGATATTGTGTGCATAAAGCGTCGGATTATTTTTCATGGCAACTTGGTTACTATTAATTTGAAAATTAGTTGCTATGAAAAATAATCACTCTTTCAGAAACTCGATGTGTTTATTGCTAAAGAAGAGGATCGCTAAAGAGCATACGTAGATTTAACGATAACCAGGCAAATAAGTGTGGACTGTTGCTTTCCGATTTGCGACAACAGGGTGCAGATTCAAATACCGCCACGTACCAATGTGTTTTCGAATTTTCAAAATTATATGAACGTTTATCCGACGTTCTTACGGTGAAGGAAAACATCATGAGGAAACCTGCGCACGCCTGCGAAGAGATATAAAGGTTGTGGTTGGAGTCGGCTAATCCGCACTGGGCCCGCGTGGACGACTACGGCCTAAACACCCTACAGGGGTAGGTTCGGAGCCTCTCGGTGGGGACGTACAATAAGCTGAGATTATAAGGCAAATAACAGTGCCATACAAATTAAGTCTCATAAAACATAATACTAGCTTTTTAAAAAACAATGTAGTATAATAACATCGTTATTTTAAGGAAACAAAGACTCCCTAACAACCGGCCAGAATAATAACCTCTATAAATCTCGCGACTGCCGCGTCGTCTAAAACTTTAAAAAACTTAAAGACTTACCTAAGTGACAAAATTAACTGACAAATTGCCAAAGCAGAGTGGACCCTAAGCCGTTGTGATACGTACCACAAATGTGTGGGGACCGACGGTAAAATAGTTTGCGGTCCGAAAAATGACTAGAGTTGCCAAATGCCTCGGAAGTTTTTGCTTAAATCTAGAATGTGGTGCGTTTAGTTTTAATAAAGTATCGTGGCAGTCATTTTAAAATATATCTTATAACTTATAGTGGGACAATAGTAATTACCAAGTACCCATAGCCAAGCGCTGTGACTCGATGGGAAGGAAACGTGTGTTTGGTTGACGATCACAAAGTTATAAACAAAGAATTATCCACTAACATTCACGCAATGTCAAAGCGTGAAGCTTGTATTATGGTACTTACTATATCAACATGTTTACATATATTATTTTAAAAATAAATAAATAAATAAATAAATAAATATCTACTGACATTCACACAGCGCCATCTAGCCCCAAGTTAAGCGTGAAGCCTGTATTATGGTACTAAACAACGGATAACATACATATATACATTTTTTTTTGTAAATACATACATATTATACATAGAAAAACACCCAGACCAATACAAACAGACATGTTATGCACACAAATATTTGTTATTGATCGAACCGGAATCCTTGGTGTAGTAGCGATGTCTCAACCATTACACCAAATGGGTCGTCAGATGGGTCTCAAATTATTTAAAGTCCCTCCGAGCTTCGGAATATATATCCAAACCCATGATCGTTCCCTTCGCTCATCAGGAAGTCTCCGTATTCATACCCCTTTGCACCGTTCCAAATTTTTATCCAGTCGTTCACACTTCAGGCAACGCGGCTCTGGAATGACTTACCAATGGATATAAGGGTATCTCCACGAAAGCTTCCTTTGTTTGCTTATTATTTATTTATTATGTTATTGGATCATTGTGTTTCCTGATGGGTTGGGCAAGTGCCCAATACAGAAGTCTGTATGTATTTCGGGATGAAGGCACTGTAGCTAATGAAATTACCGGGTATAAGAGACCTAACATCTGTTGTCTCGGGTGACGGGCGCAGCGGCAATAATGGAAGATGTCTATCAGTTATAGAACTTAATCAAAGTGCTGTATGGTCAGGCGTATCACTTACCAACATAAAATAATACAGGAAGCATGAAAACCTCCATCGGTAATATGTTTAAGTGAAACCTTCCTTATACAAACAATTATCGATCCAAAGCCCTTGGTCCTGTTTAAAAGGTTGATTGATAGTTTAGATAAGGCGGTCGATGTAGTTGAAGACTGTTTCAACCTTGACCGATGTAAAGTTCAAGGTTCTAATATAGTTTACTAGATGGTAGACTCGATACTGTGTCGTCTAGGTAGGTACCACCGCAGTGACAGTATCGTCCCGGGAAATAGGAGTGTTTGCTTCGTGATGGGCACTGTATGTGAAGGGCTTGTGAAAATATAGGTATGAAAAATAATGAATACTTTTTGTTATTCAGTTCCTTCAACACTTAATCTGTCATGGTCAGGTGTATCAGTTACCACCAGGTGAGCGTACCAAAACCGTTCGTTACTTAATAATATATATATATGTATTTCAAATAGCAAAAACAAACATCTGTATTGGTTAAAGCTCAATCAGAAATCCCGCTTATACACACAAAACTAAATAATACAAAGCTTTTCCTAGAACGGAAAGTCCGAATTAAGCTTGCTATAAAGTCATATTCCTGGAAATTTTCTTGTGTTATTAAACAGATAGCAATATGTCATAATCATTTGCCAATTATTATAATGTAACATTATATGCTGTAGTCTGCTTAAATTGTATGAAAGATATTTGAGATGTTGTTGGGTTACATTAACGTCCCACGAAAAACCGTGTACCTAGAGAAAGGCGTTTTTCCAGTTAGGTAAGGACATTACAGGCTGGAACACCTAATTTACTGAAAAGAAAGATGTCGTTTCACACATAAATATTGTTTTAATTATATAGAACCAATTTCATCTTACATTAGCTGATTTCAATACATCAATCTATACACCGTTATACATTTGTGTATATAAGTGGGGCCCTGATGTCTGTAACTTAGGTTTTCCTACCGCGGGCAACAGTTGTCACCTGTTTCCGTAAATACTGAATTCAATGTATGTACTTACCACAGATATAGCGTAGCGCGCTAATTCTAAATCTATGGTACTTACCATAAGAAACAATGTAACATTTATGTAATAAAGATATATTATTATTATAAAAATATCCCTGAATAAATATCTGCTGCGTCGGTGGCTCAATGGTGTGGACTATCGCCTTCCTACCGGGAGAGCTGAGGTTCAAATCCCGAAACGTACCAATGTGTTTTCGAATTTACTTAAATATATGTACGTTATCCGACGCTCTTACGGTGGAGGAAAACATCGTGAGGAAACCTTCATGCACACCTGCGAAGACATTCAAAGGTTGTGTGTGAATTCGTCCAATCCGCACTGGGCCCGCGTGGACGACTAAGGCCCAAACACCCACGTACGGGTAGGCTCGTGCCCCTCGGTGGGGACGTTAATGAGCTGATTATGATGATATCTGCTGCTGCTGAAGTCGATAGCCTCTCGGCTATCATTAGAAAACGCATTTGCATCCTTGGTGTACCAAGTGCGAGGCAGCACCAATAGCCTCCTGCAGACAGTCCGGCGAGGCTGGACCCAGACAGTGCTAGTTATTATGCAAATAAATATTACCACTGACATTCACACAGCGCCATCTAGCCCCAAGTTAAGCGTAAAGCATATATTTATGGGTACTAAACAACGGATAAACATACTTATATACTTGTTTTTTGTAAGAAAAACATCTTTTTACATAGAAAACACCCAGATCAATACAAACAGACATGTTATGACACTAATGTTTGTACTGCCCGGTTATCGAACCAAAACCTTGGTGTTGCAGCCGATCTTCAACCGCAACACCAAACGGGTCGTCAACATGCAGCATTGGACTTGACTCCAGCTGTCAAGGACACTACGATTAATTATCATAGCTTTTTAAGATCATTGTTACTAACACGATACGGTACTTACCTATTCCGAAATAAGTATTATTATTTTATTTACCCCGGTCATTTTACTAAAACATCTGTATATATTCCGATGACGTCACAACTGCACATGAAATATTACTAGCTACCTCACAGTTTCGTTACGAAGTTGCATCCCACTCAAGTTGTCCGCAAAGCCATTTCCTGTCTTCGATCGAGTCCATCGTTCATTCAGTCTGTTACGGCGGAACTGAACGAATGAACAAGTAGTCACGACTAGTGAATGACGAATGGCTTTTGGCAAAAAGACCTAGACCATGGATATTGTCCCGCCAAGTTGGTATATTTAATGAGACCTTAGTGGAACCGTGTATATCTTCTGTGTACTGTGTGACGCGCCTCTCCACACATAGATAGGTGCAGTGTTGCCACCTTAGCCCTTTTGTAGCTAGATCTAGCACTTTTTAATATAAGTGAACTCCTTTTTTAACGATTTAACCGAAAAGAGCAATCAGCTCTTTTTCACTGTCTTGAAAATATTAGCAAATATGAAGTTTTGACATGCACAACAAGTACTTTTTCATCGGTCATGCTGACCTTTTTTTTAGACGAGCTAAATGAAACGGCTTCATGACATGATTATTCAGCATTTTTAAGACAGAAAATCTTTTGACACTCAATCTAGCCCTTTCTAGCCCTTTTTGACTTCCCAAAAGAAACCTTTTCTAAAACTCAGGTGCAACACTGATAGGTGTAATTACATTAAGCGGTAGTTCTAAAGCAATGGAACATATTAACATGGCTTCAACTCAGTATTCTTTTATTTACCCTCAACTCCAGAATATATTTTTAATTCACCTACTTCTTCCGCCATCAATTATTACAGTCAAAAAAAAAGTTACTGGATGTGTTCTATTTAATTCTCAACTCAAACGCGTGCAGTAGATATTTAAAGAAATAAAAATTTAAAGATTAAAAGGTATTTATTTCAATTGACTTCAAAAAATAAGTTAGAAATAAACTTACAAATGGAATAGAGACCGCGTCTTGGCAAGCGTAGCATGGGACGCCCTCCGGCCCGATGGACCGACGACTTGCGGGCGGTCGCCGTGGAGGCTGGATGAGGAAAGCGGAGGACCGGGTATCACAAAATGGGGGAGACCTATGTCCAGCAGTGGACTGCGATTGGTTGAATAGATACATAGAAACTGACAAATGTTGAAATAGCCATAATCACGCAATTTCCAGGTGTTCCCAAACTGAGCAAGACCTGTGCATCTTGGGATCCAATTCTCAATGGATTACAGAGTTTTATTGAATGTAAAATGATATTTAATCTAAATTATAATAGATCAGTAGTGTGAGAGTTTGTATGTATGTTCGTCTGTATGAATCTAATCGTATGCTAATCTTTCATTACAACACGTCCAATATTTCAAATTAAACCTAAATAGGAACTTGTAATACTAGGGTGTCCATTAAACAATACTTTCATAAGAATCCCACCAGTCCCAGTTGCTATAGCGATAGTCTCCGAGCTCTATTGTGACATCAATAACTAACAATTCACACAGTTACACCACGCGAATATAAGCAGTCGCACAGAATGGTAGGGTGTCTACACTGTCATCGGCATAGTGAACTAGTCCTGTTTTATATAGAAGTTGGCGAATTTCATTATTTATTTTAATAATAGTAAAAATAATAAATATCCACCCACAGTGACACTTTGAAATCTGCGACACTGCGAAATCTAGCCCCAATTTAATCAAGAAACTGGTAGTATTTATTTTGACACCTAAAATATAAATACAATGTTAAATAAAAAAATGGTATAATAGTCATTAGGATAAACATAATTTAAAAATCACTTTTGAAATACACCCATACACCCAAACCAATTACAAGATACGTTAATGCACACAAAGTTTTGTACTGCCTTGAAATTGAAACAGGAACATTTGGTGTAATAGTCGAGTTCCCAACCATTTTACACATAGAACGTCAGATGGAATCAGAAACGCCACGAATGGAACACGCTTAGCTAGATAAAAACCTATTAGAGTGACTTTTCAGGTAACACAGACTCTACAATAGGTATATAACAAGCATGTACAAATTAGATTACGCAAACAGTCCCCAAATGTCCTAGACGTCACCGTTGCCATGGCAACGTCGTCGACAGAAAACAAATGCCCGCGCTGCGTCTGCAAAACGTCGCAGCCTCCCGCTGAGTCGTTCGCCTCTAAGTGTTCCAATTTGCTGGGAGATCTTTACATCCCAAGCACCCACGACCTCACATAGACTCTGGACATAACGCTGGTTAGGGCTGGTAGATACAGTGAGCTGGAGACTAATGGCAATCGAATCGAAACCAATATAGGAAACGGATTTGAGATGGAAAACTGACAAACATAGTTATGAACATTGGTACTTGAATTCACACTCAAACTTTGAATCTCTTCGCAGGCGTGCGCAGGTTTCCTTACGATGTTTTCCTTCACCGTAAGAGCGTCAGATAACGTATATATAAACTCGACAATACATTCGTACGCGTCGGATTTGAACCTGCACCCTCCAGATCGGAAGGCCACACCAATAAGTCACCAACGATTTTGAGCCACTGCGCCATTATGTTATAAGAATGTTATTTAATCAATAAATAAATAAAACAATCTCTTACGGTAAAGGAAAACATCGTACGGAAACCTGCGCACGCCTGCGAAGACATTCAAAGGTTGTGCGTGAAGTCGGCCAATTCGCACTGGGCCTGCGTGGACGACTCAGGCACCCTATACGGTAGGCTTGTGGCCCTCGATGGGGACGTTTAGTGGTGATGAAAAAAAAATAAATCCCGCCAAACGTGATGAGTATACCATTTACCCCCTTAAGCGATTACCATCCTTACTTATTCATAGAAAATCTAATTTGCATTACAAATAAACGAGTTCCCTGCACTAGTTTAAATAAAATGGTGATTAATGATCCGTGAGTTTCGCATAATGTGCTGTGTAACGAGATGTTCTCACAAACAAGTTTAAATTCAACACCAGAGACATCCATCTTGGAACATCATCGCCTTGTGTACTGCTTGCAGTTGAAACCGACTTACAGCTAGTAAAATAGACATGATGACTGGGTCCTGGAATCGTAAAAAATATTTCATACTATTACAAATCTGGGTTAAAAATAATGATGCGCTAACTCTCAGCTCGAAAACTGATGCTCTATGAATTTTATTAATCTTCAAAGTTAGGTGGGCAAGTCCATTTTTAAATAAAATTAATTGACATAAAACTTAAAACGAAAAGATAACACATATAATTTATATCAACTTTTGCTCTGAAACCATTTTAATAAACACAACATTTAATATAGTTGTAGTACAAACTCATGAATTATCCATACTAACTACAAAGACGTGACGTCATAATTAAGTAGCCATTTGTATGAAGCGTTTTTGGGAAAGTCCATTAATGTGTTTTTAGAATTGGGAATCTTCTGTAAGTTTTAATGTTAACGGAGTCATTATTTTAACAATGTTTCTATTATTAAGCGGTTTATCGATAACTCAGCAGAAAAAAAAATTGTCGTTCTTCCTATTACCGGGTATTAATATAGGAGATCTAACATCTGTCGTCTCTGGTGACGGGTGCAGAGGAGTGTCGATGGAAAAATAATGACTACCGATGTTATTAATTTCCTTCAACACCGCTTCTGTCATGGTCAGGCGTATCACTTACCACCAGGTGAGCGCACTGACCGCCCCGATCGCTTTATTACATAAAAATACTTCGTTCTACGACTAAACTCAAGGAAGCTAACGATTTCAGTCAAATGATTGTACAGCGAAGATTGAAGTCATAAGGCCGGCTCGACCAGAGTTATACCATGGCCTCACAGAACAGAGGTAAAGGTGAAATAACGTTGTGTTTCTTACAATAATTAATTGAAGCTACCACAGGCCCATGGTCCCTTAAAAATTTTTCATGTTTTAAAGTTTCCGTTCCACCATTTCTAATTATCGTGCGCATTTAACTCGCTATTTAGCGTGCTATGTCAGTTACTTAAGTTCTACTTACAAGCTTATTTATCGTAAGAAAATACGAAAAATATCCTTATTCGTAAATCTTGGCAGTCCGGATTCAAATGGTCCTTGAAATCTTAAACTTTTTTGTTTTGTCTTAAAGCGTTCTCATTCCAATAAATGTATATATGCCTATCTCTATATATATAAGCCTGACCCGTCTGCCATGCGTGTGCCTGTATAAAGTTTGTTTTATACTAAACTGGTATGATCTATGTGATTTCAAGTCCAATTCTTATTTAATCGTTGCTAAGCTAGATACAGTCGTCGGCGTGACATTCTGTCCATTACTGTCGATGGGTGATTGATTATCCACTGTTACTTGTTCAGATTAAGAAAAAACGGTATCTGCAGTACATCTGTTCCTTTGTCTGTTGAGATAAACCCTGTCGGATTAAATGGGAGGAGCATTATTTGTTTTTGACAGACAGTATTTAGGAGAAGGCCCTGGAGTCGGGAAGTCCCATTAACCTTTCGAAATCAATGATATTATATTATTATATATAAAGGTAGATACGCCACCCGTGCCTCAAAACGAATCGCCAAAGAGAATACAGTTTGTAGGCTTTTGTTTAGGTAAATGTACGCTCATTCAAAATATGTGTATGTGTGCTGTCACTGCATTCGGAACACTTTTTTCGATTCTTTTGTGAGCACATCACGAATCCATACTTTTTTACATAATTCTTCGTAATCCAATGCTTAGCACCATGTGTCACCGGGATATCTTCCTCTAAATAACGCAGACAGTCGGACCAACTCTGTGCTAGATTACCAATTTTCACTTTGATCATCCACCCTTTGCCATAACTTCTCTCTAGGCCTATTTTTTTTATGCGTTGCGATGTGTTAAGTGAGCAATGCTTTTTTTTCTATGGTATGGCAGGCAAACGAGCAGACAGCTCATCTGATGGTAAACGACACCGCCGCCCATGTATAGTTGCAATACCAGAAGGTACTGAATGCGTTGCCGGCCCTTTAATGGGCAGACTACTTTTCAATAGAAAATCAAAGAGAATAATGATAGAGACAATGTCAACAGTAAACTGAGGTTCAAAGAAAACTGCATTTTTCTAAAATATATATCTTGCTTGAGCAGTCAAACTCATAGGAGTTTCTTTAGAGATGCACTCGTAATGCAGTATTTAAGGATTTCCGATATCTTAAGAAATGACGACCTATCAGTACTTTGGGTGAAGTGTAAACTAACAGATATTCCGGGAAGATATTATATTACTAACTTGTGACGAGCCAACTTGCAATTGTTTGTCGCAACTTGCGATCTTCGGAATACAGCACCCAGATAGTTTCTTCACCACCTTGTTAGTTTAAGTAACATTAGAGATACATGCGTTTGCATCGGAAGATATTGTTGTATTGGTTTAAGTTACTCGTAACCATCTTGTTAATTCTAGTACATATCGATCGTACGCAGCTTAAAATTACCTTTTGTATCAGATTTAGTACTAACTGTTACAGCGTATTTTTACTGATATTGATTATTTAAAGAATGATCGATATACCATACCTTAAAATAGAGAACAGCAGGTATACTTTGTTCATAACAAACACATACGATATCGCAGTCACACATTAAACAATTAACCTACTTTTGAATAATTTCCTTAATATTAATATAGCGATTTCTAGTATTTTCCTACTCCTATTGCACAATTTGTAAAAGTGCACCTCATTTAGGTAAAAAAACTGAAAGGTAATCATCATCAGCCCATTTTACGTCCCCACCGAGGAGCACGAGCCTACCCGTATAGGGTGTATAGGCCTTAGTCGTTCACGCAGGCCCAGAGCGGATTAGTCGACTTCACGCACAACCTTTGAATGTTATCGGAGGCGTGCGCAGGTTTCCTCACTATGTTTTCCTTCACCGTAAGAGCGGAGGATAAACGGACATATAATTTCGAAAATACGAAAACACATTTGTAAGCGGCGCGCTTGAACCTGCACCCTCCAGATCAGAAGGCACCAGTCCACACCAATGAGCCACGGACGCTCAAAGTTAATATCTATAATAATATTATAAAGCTGAAGAGAAGAGAAAAAGGAAGGATATAGGCTATATATCATCACGCTACAAGCAATAGAAGCGGAGCAGCAATGAAGAATGTTTCAAAACCGGGGGGATTTTTTCATGCTTGGAGCTTCCGCTGCGTACGCGTACAGCGTAAACGGTTAAGGTTTCGCAAAAGTCATGTATGAGAGTATTGTTACCCTTTTAAAGGTCTACAAAAAAGTCCGCGACAGCATATGTCTATCTTTTAAGGTTAGCTCCCTATAAAATTTGTTTGCTAAAAAAAATTTTTAAAATAAGTAATGCATGATTTGCGAAGGTGTTTTCATAAATATGATAACAATCCTTCTATATTTACAATACTTTATTTATCACAAGTATTTCATTTTGAACAAAATTAGATATTAATTTAAGTTGAATGATGTACAGGGCGTACATCATTCAACTTAAATTAATAACTTATGAGATATCGCAGGTTTACACACCAATATAAATGAAGTAGCGGGTTAAAAAGAGCGTTAGGCCAACGTAACTATTCCACGCGGACGAAGTCGCACGCAAAAGCTAGTAAATCATAAATATGTTAAAGAAAAACAAAAAGTTACATTTTTGAGCCCTTAATTAGAAATTTAAATACAGACCGATCCGACTTAAGTATGGTGTCCAACGGCCCGCGGCGTCCGTCAATCTCTCAGGTTATTATCGCAGTTAGAAATTGGAGGCAAAAATATAAGAAATGTACAACGCTGGATTGGAATACCTTCTGGGGGAATTCTCAACGTAACCTTTGACTAGGGTTGCCACCTTATTCCTTTGCATTTAAAGTACATCATCATCATCATCATTACAGCCTAATTATGTCCACTGCTGAACAAAGGCCTCCCCTAATGATTTCCACGCGGGCCGATCCCTTGCAGTTGACATCCATCTGCTACCCGCCATCTTAACCAGGTCATCCGTCCATCTGGTTAGGGGTCGGCCTACGCTTCGCTTTCCGTTACGTGGACGCCACTCGAGAACCTTTCCGTCCCATCGGCCATCGGTTCTACGCACTATGTGCCCTGCCCACAAAAATGTACTTTTATAGGTAAGAAAAAAGTACATAGTATAAAAATAAAGTAACTGTCAACTGTAAACTGTCTTGCCCTTTCATGTTGTTAATTTTCTATGTTTGTGAGGTTGTCTGGAAGAGATCGATCCAAGCGATAAGGCCGCCTGAATTGCATTATTTCCCTTCATTTGTTGTTAAATATGTATCTTTTTTTGGTGTGCAATAAAGAATCATATCTATCTATCTATCTAAAGTACAATTTATTTTCCTTTTGTTTTATATTGTAAATATTGTATATTTTATTGCGTTTTACATTTTGTATTAAATTAGTATCATTACTTAACATTAATCGATAAATTTCGTATAAAAATAATACGACTTCAATCAAATCAAATTATGGAAAATAAAGTATTTTCGCGTATTATATTTTATAAAGCATATAGTACAATAACCTTAAGTACCGTACAGTACTTATATAAGTACGGTGGCAACCCTACCCTTGACGGACACAATGTGACATTAATAAGAAATATCGAGGATATACTTTTACTTGCTTAGTCATTTTAACTAAACATTATTATGACACCGATCTCAATGCTACATTTTTCATGTGATAAGAGCGTCGGTGGCCCATTGGTATAGACTATTGCCTTCGGATCTAGAGGGTGTAGGTACAAATCCCGCCACGTAACATATCTTTTCGAATTTTCGAAATTACATGTTTATCCGACGCTCTAACGGTGAATCAAAACATCGTGAAGAAACCTACGCACGTCAGCGAAGAAATTCAAAGGTTGTCCGTGAAGTCGGCCAATCCGCACTTGGCCCGCGTGGACGAAGGCCTGTACACCCTATACAGGTAGGATCGAACCAGGAACCCTTGATGTAAGAAACGGCGTCTCTACCAATTTCACCACATGGGTCGTCTAATGTAGTTGGGTGTAATAAATGTTGGGCTCTAGGCCGGCGGTTTCGGCACCTGTGGGGAGAATAGGGGTAGTCACAGTCAGTGGCGTGTACTTCATATATGTCAAAAGGCAGTGGACAGTGTTGCCACCTTAGCCCTTTTGTAGCTAGATCTAGCACTTTTTAGTATAGGTGAACTCCTTTTATAACGATTTAGCCCGAAAAGAGCAATCTAGCCCTTTTTACTGTCTTAAAAAAGGTTAGCAATCATGAAGTTTTCGACATACTAACAAGTACTTTTTTGCTATTTCATTGGTCATGAAGACATTTTTTAGGCGAGCTAAAAATAACACGGCTTCACGACATGATTATTTTAGCATTTTTAGGACAGAAAATCTTTTGACGCTCAATCTAACCCTTTTTGACGTCCCAAAAAGCTATTTTTCTAAAACTCAGGTGGCAACACTGGCTGTGGATACCCTGCGTTCTCCGACAAACCTGAAAATCACCATAAGATTTCTTATTATTTTCCCTACATATTTTAAACGTTTTAAACGATATGCGACTTGCTGTCAACAACAGGACTTATTTTTGAGAAAAGAAATTCAAATCATTGTTTGGTGGTTTATATCATTCACTTTGTATACCCTGATCATAATATTTGTGTACGCCACTGGTCACAGTTTGTATTCTATTCTACCGTCACCATAAAATAATAATAAAGTTAATTTCTTTCCATTAACAAAGTTCACAACACAAAAATCAACAATAACTCGCACTCGCACTAGGCTCGCAGGCCTGAATTGCAGTACTAAGTCACAAACTTGTGGTTACCAATTTCAGTGTCAAAGAAAGCTAGGAAAGTAAGAAATAAAACAATCAAAATGAGACAGAAAATGTACGCGTGTGAGTGTTGACAATTTTTTTTATGCTATAGGTGACGCTCAGGACGCTCACCTGAAATTAAGTGATACGCCTGACCATTACCGAGCGACATTGATGAGACCAACAACTGATAGACAGTTATTATCCTCCACCAATGCCGCACTGCGCCCGACACCCGAGACAACAGATGTTAGGTCTCTCATACCTGGTAATGTAACTAGCTAGGTACAGTGCCCTCAACCCGAAACATAAAAGTTCATAATACTCCTGTTTCACGGGACGATGTCTGGGCACTGCGGTGGTACCTACCTAGACGACTCAGTATCGAATCTACCACCTAGTATATTAAATATAAATATTAATTGAACATTTTACATAAAAAATCTGTACCTCACAATATCAGTTTAAACAAAATTCCTTACATACAATTGTAAGCAGTTACTTAGCGAACGCATTAACTTGAAATAAAGCATCAATTTGAGCTCAAGCATTACCCAAAGTACCAGACTGGAAATATTCCAAACCGCTGAGCGCGACGCGGGACTCGCTCCAACGATAAACTCAATACACTCATCGTATTTTGAATATATTTCGCCAAATCGAATATTAAGCACATGCTTAAGATGTTAGAGGCGTTGAGATTCTATGAAATCTGTTTTATGAGATCATTTACCGCTCGAATGATTAGCGGGGAACAAAATGTGATGTTTGCAGAACTTAAGTCTTGGTCAAGCCTAGCGGTTATATACTGACATTCACACAGCGCCATCTAGTCCCAAGTTAAACGTTAAGTCTGTATTATGGGTACTAAACAACGACAACACACATACACATATTCCAAATAAACAAAAGCCTACAAACTGTATTCTCTTTGGTGGTTCGGTTTTGAGGCACGGGTGGCGTATTTACCTTTATATATACAGAATATCATTGTGTGAATAAAGCATTTTTGAATTTAAGTTTGATTTGTGCCCGCGTGGCCGCGTCGTGATATGCTATGCGGTAAGGCCTGTGCTCATCAATGGGCTGTTATAGACTGTTGATGGTTATAAGTTTTAATAGACCAAATGAACACACACGCATATCGGCGATTTGCATACATCGATAGGCTTAACAGCGATCACAACTAAAAGCTTTTAAAACGCGTCGTTGAATGTAAACAAGGTATCCGTGAAATGTAAAAAGGTAGCAAACAGTCCGATGCACTCGATAATTACTAAAATCCAATAAAATATACCCGGCTCCCTATTTATTTGATTTCAGGAGAACGGTGACAGTGATTGCATTTTAGGCGATGATACTCTGCACGCATACATTAGTGCCGTACAAACATTTATGTACATGAACATGTCTGTTTGTACTTATAATAATAGTCAGGGTTGTTCGGTATATCTATACTATAATATTATAAAGCTGATGTTTGTTTGTTTGTTTAAACGCCCTAATCTCAGGAAACTACTGGTCCGATTTGAAAAGTTCTTTCAGTATTCGATAGCTTATTAATCGAAGAAGGCTACAGATTATATATCATCACGCTACGAGTAATAGAAGCGGAGCAGTAATAAAGAATGTTTCAAAATCAGAGGATCTTTTTCATACTTAGAGCTTCCGCTGCATACGCTGTGTAAACGGTTGAAGTTTCGCAAAAGTCATGTATGAGAGTATTGTTCCCCTTTTAAAGTTCTACAAAAAATCTGCGACAGTATATTGCTATCTTTTAATGTTTGCCCCTATAACCTATTTTTTGCTTATAATGTTTTTCTAAAATAGTGCATTATTTGCGAAGGTGATTTCATAAATATGATATTAATCCTTATTCAAATAAATACTTTATTTATCCCAAGTATTTCAATTTAAACAAAATTGCCCTTCACATCATTCAACTTAAATATATATCATACGAGATATCGCAGTTTTAACTCACCAATATAAACCAAGTAGCGGGTTAAAGTGAGCGTTAGACCATAGTAACTATTCCACGCGGACGAAGTTGCGCGCAAAAACTAGTATGTTTATATGCATGTAGTAAAAAACGGTTATTTTAATATTGCAAACAGAGATTCTTATTTTATTAATATGTATAAATATATAGATTAAAAAAAAAGGTAAAACTGGAACCCTATTACTAACTTCGCTGCCTGTCCGTGCGTCTGTCGGTCACCAGGCTGTATTTTAAGAACCGCGATAGTAACACATTTGAAAATGATATCATCAGCTTATATAGTCCTAATGTAGAGCAAAGGCCTTCCCACGCAGCGTAGCCATGGGAAGATTGGGCAGTTACCCACCACCCACTGCGGATTAGTGGGTTCCGAATTCCGATCATGATATGAACATTTTTATTCCCAAGTTAACAAGATACACAAACTTCTATATTTCCACACACGGAATACGTGCAGCTACAGTTGCAGTGTATCGTTGCATTTGTTATTGTTTGACAGACGCCACACAATATCGACTCAAAGAATAATAAAGCCGCTTCCTT
Organism: Leucinodes orbonalis; assembly: GCA_019425675.1. Taxonomy (NCBI): domain Eukaryota; kingdom Metazoa; phylum Arthropoda; class Insecta; order Lepidoptera; family Crambidae; genus Leucinodes; species Leucinodes orbonalis. The sequence continues at coordinate 48,244 of PQWD01004882.1, read as the reverse complement.
GGTCGGGGCGAAGCTGTTGTTAAGTTCTCCCGCAAGGCATAGTGTTGTCGGATGCTGCGGAGTCGGGACAGGAAAATCGAACATTAGTAGCTTCATTTGACATTCATAAGTGTTCTTTAAGGACCTAAACTGAATAAACACTTTTCATTTTCATTTTCATAACATGACAAATCGGGACACTGACGACCCATATGGTGTGATTGTTGAGAAGGCAAGGCAAGGCTTCCGGGTTCGATGCCAGGTAGTACAAAACAAAGATTTGTGTGCATGAGCATGTCTGTCTGTTTTTATACTTGGGTCGAGTCAAAATCTATTTGTTCGATTCCGGCAAACAATTAGCACATAAACGTTAAATCACAAACAAATATAATATTAAACATTTCAGATATAAAAGTACAGCACACCGAATATTTTGATTATGAAAACATTTGGCCAAGCGCGAGTCGGAATCGCCCGTTGAGGGTTCCGGAGCAGCAAGTAAAATAAGCCTTAATATGAAAAATAGTGGTACACCGTTTTTGACGTATAAAAAAAACTACTCGCCAAAAATAGTTCAAACTAAATTTCGTTGTTAGATTTTATGGTAATGTACATCATACATTTTTTTCGATTTTATCAACCCCATAGTTAAGAAATTAGAGTGGGGGACAATCTTTTTTCAACTTTGGAAGTGTCTTTCGCGCAAACTAAACAATTTATAAAAAAAGTATATTAGAAACGTCAATACCATTTTTAAGATCTACACATTGAAACCCCACACGCGGGGGTACGATGAAAAAAAAATTTTTGAGTTTCAGTTCAATGTATGGGGAACCCCAAAATATATTAATTTTTTTTTCAAGTTTATTCATCATCAGCTCATTAAACGTCCACACCGAGGGGCACGAGCCTACTCGTATAAGGTGATTAGGCCTTAGTCGTCCACGCGGGCCCAGTGCGGGTTGGACGACTTGACGCACAACCTTTGAATCTCTTCGCAGGCGTGCGCAGGATTCCTCATGATGTTTTCCTTCACCTTCAAAGTTCAAGTTCAAGTTTATTATTAAAACCTAATAGCGGTTCACAAAATACATATACGTACAAAGATTAAATAGTGTAGTGCTTATATTTTCGGAGAAAAAAGGGTTGTGTTATTCGGACGGACAGACAGACTTGAAAAATCTATAAGGGTTTTTTGCCATTTGACTACGGAACCCGAAAAAGCAGTGCAAGCGTGGAGATCAACATATCCATGAGATTTCATCATTTATTTAATGCAAGGATAATCACTACTATCTACTCTATTGTACCATCGGGACACGTCCCAATATGATATCGGGACACTTCTCATATAGAACTGAAAGTAGGACGTCGGACAACACTGGGGGCCGGCCGGTTCACCCCGCGGCAGTTTGCGTTCAACGCCTCGTAAATGATTTCATAACATCTTTGAATACCCGAAGGCTCCACGAACACAGCCTCTCGTAAACAAGGCATGCAAATACCATTCAAGAATAATTTGGAACTTAAAACTGTGCCTTGTACATTTTATTCATAAACTTCGAGCTTTTTTATGGTGAAATTTTAAGTTTGAAATTCATTTTTTATTTATTTGCAAGGAATGTCATTACTATTCCACTGCTGGACATAGGTCTCCCCTATTTTGCGCCAGATATCCCGGTCCTCCGCTTTTCTAATCCAGCCTCCACCAACGACCTTTCGCAATTCGTCGGTCCATCGGGCCGGAAGGCGTCCTACGCTACGCTTGCCAAGACGCGGTCTCCACTCCAGAACTCTTCTGCTCCAACGGCCCGAGGTTCTGCGACATACATGACCAACCCACTGCCACTTCAACTTGCGGATCCGACGGGCTATATCGGTAACTTTAGTTCTCTTATGCTGTATGTTAAATAATATGAATTGGTGTTGGCTCAGTGGCCTTGTGATCTGTGCGTTGATATGACATCGCTGCGTGGTTAAGGACGTCTATCCGGTAGTTGACACCACTAATCGTTGACGTACTTATTACAAACTGTCAAAAAGGACCGTTTCCATATATTTTGTATGAGATTAGTGATATGTGACATCATTGCTCACTATCATCAATTGACCTTATATTTATAATTGGTTTCAGTGAGGATTCCAACCTACGTCCTCCATATCGGAAGGCAACAGTCCTCACCATTGAGCCTTGAATAATTGAACATAGTTCCGTTCTATGGCAATACAACTGAGATATAAGCATAATCATTTGAAACATAATTTCAAAACTTGCTCATCCAAATTAAACCTTTTCAACCCACTTTTGTTATCCATAAAAATATGTCTACAATGAAGCTATTTGCTTCTTTGTACACATATTATCCGGCAGTATTCTTGGAAACAGTTTGACGGTTTATGCAATTCAAATGCAGAAAGCGCAACATAACCACGCGTTGTTAAATCTCTGGATATAAAGTTAACAATAAAACCTTTCATATGGAAGTGTGCTAAAACCATAAACTGTACTTGCAATCAAAATGTACGAAATGCGCCGCGAGCCTTCCGCCTGCTATGACAATCGCTGCGACATCACGTCAACATAATCAGCTGCAAATGGTGATGTCATAAAATGCTGGTATTGCTGGCGAGCCTCCTGGCTACTCATGGAGGATGTACCAATATCAGTGAGTTACATTTTTTCTACAAAACATCAAAGCAGCTTTACTCACAGGGGTTTTATTTATTTATTTCAATAACTGTTTCTCAGAAACACAGATAATATAATTGAATAATCACCTCTCTTCAACCTATCGCAGTCCTCTGCTAGACATAGGTCTGGCCTATTTAGCGCCGGATATCCCGCTCCTCCGCTTTTCTCATCAAGCCTCCACCAGCGACCGCCCGCAAGTCGTCGGTCCATCAATATAATATTAATCACCATCAGACATATTTTTTATAAGTATATTTAATTTTTCAAAACTAGAAAAATATAGAGACAAATACTGCAACAGGCAAACGTCTCTGATACGAATAAACTTATGCACAACATATAGGTATACAAAGAAGTAAAATGATAGCAGTTTTATGAATGTATGTTGAAGAAATGCGTTCCCTGTTGAGAGAGCAAATCTTGGCAATCTCGGATTCTGATTCAAATTTCTGGACTTTTATCAGACACTGAAGCAAATTATAAATATTAATGTAAAATTCATAAAATCTTACTACTAACTATAAATTCTACCTACTGATTCCACAGTCAACCAAACGTCCACAACCAAGACAGTGAAACTTGTAGACAAGATCCGAAGACAGCTAATGGAAGACAACTACGACTACCTACCGTCAGAGGGTGAGCTGGTCACTCCGGCACACCCAGACCTCAAGGTACATCCACCCAATGATCTACCCATTGAGAACAACAAGACACAAGAGACCGTTATGCCAGAAGTTGATAGATTCGAAACTGACATATCTGCTGCTAAGGATAAAAGCAGTGACGCCACTGCAGCGGAAGGCGATAGTAGGCAATACTCTTTGCCGGGCGAAAAACATTTCTTGCCTCGGGCTCACTCTGAAGTCGAAGAGCCTCGACTCAAAGAACACGTGGTCTCCAATAAAGATCTCCTGTATTACGTGGATGATGATTATTTAAGGAACAGGAAGACTATGCATGGAAACAGTTTGGACAAGCCGGGAGATGACTATGAGGATGAAAACGTGACTAATCCAATCACGACACCAAAAGTAAAATACAAAGTTATAAAGGTAAGACAAACATATGTTTTTGTTTTTCCAATTGTCATGACCATTGATCATGAGGAAAATGGAGACCATTGCCTGCATCCCTAACCTAACCAATAAGCCCAAACTTGCCCATGTTTTGCGGTCCAAAAGTCCTATAACCGCTTTTTAATTTTAGCCCCAGCCTAGGTTGATTTATAAATTTCTGGAAGTGTAATGATAATAGATTAAAATTTTCACCACTTTGCTCATTCCACAGAACTTGCCGTAAGAGCCAGCTTACAGAGAGATTCAGAAATAGCAAACCTGTAAAAAGTCTTAATAGCGTCCTTAGACACGCAGTGGACTGATTACGGCCACGGGTTAAGGTAATATAATCCTAATAGTTTAATAGATACGGTTAATTGTCCCCAGGTGAAGAGCGAGAACCCGAGCCGCCGCAGCATGGCGTACCGTCGCTTCATCCAAGAGGAGTCGCCGCAGGGTGTCGCCCTCATTAGCCTGGACGAGCAGCCCTTCCCGAGTTCCACCTGCCTCGCGCCCGCCGCCAGTATATGCAGGACCGAGACTCCGCGGAGGTGGCTGATGAGATGCCGCCTATAGCACAAATATCTGCTATTGATTCCAATAATAATACCACTCTTGAATAAGAACAGTGTTTAGACATTTTATTTATTGTTATTGTCTGATAACCCTTCTTACTTTAAGAGCCCTTGACAGTTTACTTCTGGACTGGACGAGATTGAGCATGGCTGGACCGAGACTCTTAGGAGATGGCTGAGGGGATATCGTGTGTAGCATAACAACTGTTTAAGGTGCTAACAATAATATCAGTTTAGAATTTACAGCATTATTATTTTTGTTTATTCGACGCTCTTACGGTGAAGGAAAATATAACAAGAAAACCACGCCTACGAAGAAATTTAATGGTTGTGCGTAAATTCGGCCCTTCAGCACGGGCCCTCGTGGAAGTCTAATACACCCAATACGAGTAGGCCCGTGCCCCTCGATAGGGACGTGATTACACGTTATCATAAGCTCATTAGAGCTTATGATATTTATCTCTATGATTCACAAGCGGGTCGAAAATCTGAGGCTTTGACACTTAGGTGTAATGCGCTGCGGAAGCGCTGCTACCCTTTAAATGTCTGTTTTAACTCTAAACTCTTACAGCACCTACAGGAAGACTAAGGATGGTGAAAGTTGTAATCTTATCTGCGTGCTACCACGCGGCTTCTATAAACAGCTAGCAATAAAGCCAGTTTATTGAAATACCTCTATCGCACTATAACATGCCATATTCCCCGCATAACAGTTTTATGATATAGCTATATTCTGTTATCTACGATACAGTTGAATTCGGGAGTCTCAAGTATGTTGTACAAATTGAACGAAACTAAATAAATAAAAATAAATAAATATCCACTGACATTCACACAGCGCTATCAAGCCCCAAGTTAAACGTGTAGCCTGTATTATGGGTACTAAACAAAGGATAAACATACATACATACAGCCGACGTCTCAACCGCAATACCAAATGGGTCGTCAAACTAAAGTTTCTAAATAAATGAAAAATCTGTAGAGAAATTCCCTTTTCAAACGACCAGGGATTCGGCCTACAATATCCTAACCAATCTGGAGATAATTGCCTGAAGTGACTTTCAATATGTACTCTTAGGATCCCAACCACAACCTCTGTAGCAGCGAACCACACACAACGTTCAGACCACCAGACAACGGGAACACCTGTAATTTTTTTTTATGTTAATAAGTGAGCAGAACGGCTGACCGTTCTGCTCACTTATTAACATAAAAAAATTATGTTAATGGTCCTGAGACCATGACAGAGCGGCATTGTAGGAACCAACAACTGATAAACAGTTATTATTCTCCATCAACGCCGCACTGCGCCCGTCACCCGAGACAACAGATGTTAGGTCTTTCATACCCGGTAATTTCACAAGCTACAGTGCCCTCATCCCGAAACACAAAAGCACTCTTCTTTCACGGGAAGATATCTGGCACTGCGGTGGTACCTACATAGAGGGCTCAGTATCGAGTCTACCACCTAGTATTTTTTTTATTTATATCACGTTATTCAGACCATGTCACTCGAACACAAACATCACCCATACCATATCATTCGAGTAGCTCAGTACGATCAGAGTTAAAGTATATCATACGGCACAATAAAACCTAAGCACTGCCATCGTAAATCACAATCTACCAAATAGTGTTCGCCGGCAGTCGGCGACGCTGACACGTTGGCTTATCGCGTTTTATCTCTGCCGTTACGGCTGCTTTATATGACGCTTTTGATTGTGCCACAATTCGGGGCGTAAACAGAATGACTGCCTTACGCCGCCTTTTATTTGTATCGACATGTTGTGCAGTATTCATCGTAACGGAGTCACGCAAAGCCGGTATTCACATTGTTTATTGGCTATGTCAATTTGTTATGCTTGAAGTTTATTAGTATAGTCATAAGCTTCATTGCCAGACAAAGATTTCTTCCAATAATTTTGACCATTACGAGACTTCGGACCATATCCCAGTTTCTTTAACTTAACGGGCATTCATTTTTGCTTTGACTATAATCATCACATCATCATCACAGACGCCACTTGGACCCTAATATCTAGATTCCATTTATTCTCTTCAATTCTTCTCTGTTACATCAAACTTCTTTACATTTCAGATTTTGTGAACGCTCTCGTAAAGAACCTGCGCAGGAACAATGACGACTACGTGGACTCTACCACTGGGTTTATAAATGTTTCAAACCCATACCTACTCCAGATGTCGAGCTCCACAAAAAGATCCAAAAACGATACGCTTAATTCGCCCACAATACACCATGTTAAGCTCGATGCTATCTTTTACAAAAGCAGTCCAGCTAACGTTAATAAATTGTTTGTTGATGGCAAAAAACCAGGCGAACCTAAAAGACGAGTATTCGACTCTCTAGAACTTGCTGACATCAGCAGACTAAGCGACAATGACTTCCTCATTGTGACTACTAAAACTTCCCCAACGCATGTTCCCTTCAAACCTGACAAAAGTAATGCTGCATTGCAATATATTTATCCAATAAGACTGAGAAATGCTACTCGTACTTCGAGTACAAGTATTTTTGACAGTATTATAAATAAAACTAGGAGTTTCAATGATGTGATGAAGTTCAGAAGCAACCCCGATAAGGTAAGATTAGTTTAGAATTGTATTTTCAACAACATCATCAAACATTTATAACATCTCGTTTTTGGACAAAATTGAATTCAACGAATGTTAGCATTTTACATAAATGTTCATTCATATTTGTGCGTCCAGGAATCTTCTTTAAATATTTTACATTCATAGATACTCGTAACAGAATAGAACTCCCAACTATTACCTCCTGCATATTATTTTATCTGTGCTTATGCTAAACAATGCGAGTGATTATGTTCCGATAGTCTTACAGATATTTGCATCTCTCCGCAGGACGCCCTGTGGAACGAACACAAAATCAACAAGTTTAAAAAGTTCATCCAGAAGAACAAGCAAACGTTCGATCAGTTCATGGGACACAAGATCTATGGACCCCCTGTACAGGTACCACCGATAGCTTCTATCGCCATGGCTTATTCCACCACCAGCAGTTTTATCAACCTGACTTATTTCACCATCAAAGTAGTGTTTTTACTAGCTAGCAGCACATTTTTTTATACTGATGTTTACAGGACGGTTAAGACGCTCACCTGATAGTAAGTGAAACACATGACCATGACAAAGCGTTATTGAATCGCACTGCACCCGACACGCGAGACAACAGATGTTCAAGCAAGGCGAATCATTCACATTTTTGATGGATTAAAACTAAATAAAACTTACAGTATAGTATTACCCCGTGGTCTAGTGCGTTCAGCATAGGTTATTAAACCGTTGGTTTAGGTTCGTTTAGTGAAAGTGACTTCGTGCTATTTTTTCCAGTTTGGTTAGTATATGCATACTGAATTCCTTGATTGTCTGAAAAGAATGATAATTCCGTGCTTCGGAGTGCACGTTAGGCCATCGGGTCCGGTTTCTGGGCTTTCCCTTAACTCCCTATAGGCTTGGTGTATAGGAAGACCTCTCCTAGCAGTGGGAACTTATAGGCTGATCATCATCATCAGCAGCAGCAGTTCATTAAACAGCCCCACCGAGAGCCACGTGCCTACCCGTATAGGGTGAATAGGCCTTAGTCGTCCACGCGGGCCCAGTGCGGATTGGCCGACTTCGCGCGCAACCTTTGAATCTCTACGCAGACGTGCGCAGATTTCCTTACGATGTTGTCCTTCACCATAAGAGCGTCGGATAACGTACAATTTCGAAAATACATTGGTACGTGGTGGGATTCACACAACAATGAGCAACCGATGCTCTATATAGGCTGATGATGATGAGATATATATATATATATATATATATATCATACAATATATATATATATAATTGCAAAGTACAGTGTCAATGTGAGTTGCTTGCATACCCCAGGGCAGCGGGGCTTCGGCAGCGCGCCGCGTCCGCAGAGCACGCGCCGCTAGCGCCGCACCAGCTCGACATGGCGCCGGCGCGGGGCCGCCTCGCACACGCCATGCGGCTTAAGGTGATCTTCTTATATCATTGTATACATGCTACTCAGAAGTTGTGCAAAGGGTTCTGTCACGATATTCAATTAAGTCTTTACAAGACACTTTTGAAACGTGAATAAAAACTAGAATCACTCTACCGTTCAGCTCCTACATTTCGGTGAGTGTGCGATGGAATTACACGAGTTAGTTCCACCACCAGCCCCTTTTCACTATCGGGATACAAGACGCAGGCGGCCGTTCCGTCCTTACGTGGTAGACATTCCACACATCCGCACAGCCTGTTATGGTGACTCGTTTCTAATGCGCACCGCAATGGAATAGAACTATTACAACGTGGCCGTCTTTAAGGCAAGAGTGAATAGGTTGTTTCTATCTAGAAACCTAGTCACAAATCCATCCTAGGCCGCATCATTACTTACCACCAGGAAAGATGGCGGTCAAATATCTGCCTACAGAAGATAAAAAAGATGTACTGAAGTGTGTATGGTGTCAGGGTCGTCTATGCCAACGCAGCGTGCTGATCCCCGAGGGTCCGAAGTACAACAGCCGCGGCAGGCCTACGTGGGCGCGTACGGGCACAGGCGGGCCGCGGGTACGCGCGCACGCCACGCCCTACTCTACTGCTGCCACGGTGCTGCAACTGCTGCAAGAAGTCACTGCTGGGATGCGAGTGATCTTCACGTTTCAATTAAACATTACAAGTTAAATATTTTTCCTTTTTTTTAAGTTCTCTCATTTTTGCACAAGATATTTCATTCGTCCGCTTTGCTTATTCGACCAACTGCAGCCTGTTAAATTTGCTAAACGTCTGGATAGATCCGAAGATAGATAAACTGTTTAAGTATCTATAACTAAACAGCAGTATAACTGTTGATTTGTCACATTAAATGTGATTATTAATTATATGCAAAATCCCTTATTATATCAGATTACCCTAATAAATATCAACGTTTTTTTTCTGCAGTAACATGCTGCATTTAGAAAAAAATATTTTGTCGAATTCGGTGCACAATGACTCGCAAAAAGAAACAAATTAATTTGTCAATAAGTCAATATTTATACAAGGAAATGAATGAAAACACAATAACAAAGGAATGCTCCTTTATTGGCAGTTATTAAACACTCATAAAATCCTCCAAGGCTTCCTGAAATCATTAAGAGTGTGTCAGACAAACGGGCCGCGCTCCGTCCACTACACGCTGAAGGAGTACTTACTTTGAGTTCACGTATTGGCGCAGTCTGCGAGAGGAAACATGATTTATTTTGCACGAATGCCCGCTATAAAATATTATTAATGTTTATATGGGAACATTGCTTTCCAATGTCGGCATGATGGCTTTTGAAATGTGCTATTGGATTCTCGTGGAAAGGTTCGCGGAACGAGAAAACGAGTGTTCTTCTTAAATACAAAACAAGCATAGGTTATGTCATATTTATACATATACATATTTTAAAACATAAGTGTAAAAGGGAAGGTCAGTGATACACCTGACCATGACAGATGTAGTAATAAAGGAAAATAATTTAATAATAACAGGTAGTCATTATTTTACGTCCACATTACCTAGCGCCCGTCACCCGAGACAACACATGTTGGGTCTATTATACACGGTAAATTATACTACCTGCATTGCCCTCTTAAAAAACAGCAGTGCAAAACACTCGTATACGGGACGATATCTGGAACTGCGGTGGTACCTACCTACTAGACGACATTGATTCAAATTGTATTAAACAAAACAGAGAATCATATGCAGGTCAACCTCAACACGAATAAGTATCACTTGATATCGATATATATTAATTTATCATCATCAGCCCATTAAACGTCCCCACCGAGGGGCACGAGCCTACACGTATACGGTGATTAGGCCTTAGTCGTCCACGCGGGCCCAGTGCGGATTGGACGACTTCACACACAACCTTCAAATCTCTTCGCAGGCGTGCATGAAGGTTTCCTTACGATGTTTTCCTTCACCGTAAGAGCATCGGATAACGTACATATATTTTCGAAAATTCGAAAAAAGATCGGTACGTGTCGGGATTTGAACCTCAGCCCTCCCGGCAGGAAGGCGACAGTCCACACCATTGCGCCACCGACGCTCTCCATATATTTATTATTACATTTAAAGTATGTAAAGATAACTCAGCATCAAAAATACAGCTAACAAGAATAACAGCCAGTGACAGTCTAACGCAGGCCTGCTCCATGAAAACGATGATAACGTATGAAGTAGTGATTACTAGCTCAGTGCACTCGGAGAAGTTCTGTTTACTAAAATCAAATCAGCACCAAAAGTGGTTGGTTTGTCGTAATGTTGACTTGTGAGTTAAAAATGGCAGTATCTACGAGTATCATAGAGTTAATTAAGGTTGAATGCAAGAGTGCTCCTAGCCATCCTTAATAAATGTTGATTTGAGACGTCGACTGCTACAGCTAGGGTTCCGGGTTCGATCCCCGGGCAGTAAAAACATTTGTGTGCACGAACATGTCTGTTTGTAATGGTCTGGGTGTTTTATATGTATAATATGTATGTATTTACAAAAAAAAGCATATAAGTTTGTTTATCCGTTGTTTAGTACCCATAATACAGGCTTCACGCTTAACTTGGGGCTAGATGACGTTGTGTGAATGTTTGTGGATATTTATTTAATTACTTGGTAAACTTTTACAATAACCGCGGGAAGCGTAGGGGTGGTCGAAATTATTTTCTAGTCCACCTTAAGAAAGAATACCTACTGCATGAAAAAGTAATCAACACCGTAGAGATTAGAAATAAGAACCACGGAAGCTACAATGACTGCATGTGCTGGCTCAAAGGAGAGCTCTAAGTATTAAAAGGCTATGAAGTGTGGATACTTACTTCGCCAGGGCATTGCTGGAACGCAAGTGGAGTATAAACGACATTGTTACTCGTAAGAGCAAGTGGCCACCGGACGCCCGTAGAGTGGACTCGAATATACATGGATATGTGTGTATTGATTTATATTCCTACTTGATGGTAAAATTAACCGTAAGGTTAAGAAACAAATATATATTTGTCTTTAACATCGATTGTACAGCATGACAGTTTGGAGACCACGCATAGGTACTTAAGGCAAACAACATAACCTATTACGTTCATTTATTTCTATAAAGGTCCTACAAGGGTCGCTTTATCCTTTGACTGTCTACGCTGGACATTCGATTTATAGTCTGCTTTCGAAGTCATCTAATCATAAAAGGGCATAATTATTTTTGTGCAAGGAAAATTATTGTCATTTGTTAATATTAAGAAATGAAATATTCAAAAAATCTGTCTAACCAGTTATAGATTTATTTTCATTAATTTTAAAGTTTCTATGCGTAGCCGGCTTTAATTATACCTATATTTTTATTTCATTAAATAGCACTCACTTGTCGCCGTTGCTGTCAAAGGTGACCCATTCTCGACGGCCGCCCAGCGGACGAAACTTGCTCAACATCTCGCTCGACACTGAGTACTATTAAACAAAATACATTGTAAATTTCCACAATAAGATAACACTTTGAACATGATAATGACCATATACTTAGGTATGTGCTGTGAACTTCTGTTTTTTATTATATTTATATGGTCTTTTATTAACCACTAAGGCTAATAAGTCTACAGGTGAACAAAGGCTACCCCTAAAGACTTCCGTGCGACCTAATCCCTAGCAGTCATTATCCCGCCATCCGATCGGTTCTTCGGAGAAGTGTGAATACTTCCAACTACCACTTAAACTTCTTTGAAACAATATTCTTGCAAATTAAATACATACGTGTTTGTTTACGAACCTGTGTTCTATTCCGCGGTAGCGGCATAGTGAGGCATAGCGTGCAATCTACAAACTCGGTCGATAATAACCCCACGCATATACTGCAACTCTTCACATTTACAGCATCAAGTCTCTGACCAGTTACAGCAACATTATCTGGTATAATAGATCCCATACTTCTAGCAACAATCCCCGGAATCTGTGGAACTGTTTTGGTAAAAGGCAAGTTGGTGATAAACGAAATCTTATAATTATCGTCCTTTTGTAAAACGGGATGAAAGTTGGATAAGGATAAAGTTTACCTTCCTTCCCAGAACCATGACGAAATGTTGAGTATTTGTTAGGAACGTTAGAACTATATGGACCTTCAAGATTATCCAGCTCTAACCCAGGCTGGCGATAATTGAAGAGTTGACCCGCCCAACCGTTCGAATGCAGTTGGTTCAGAAATCTATCTTTAAAATGTAAACTCTGACCTTTATAAGGATTGTTACCAATATTGTTTATTCGTTCATCTAATCCGACACCTCTAATTCCATGTCCTTTCAATGCTTTTATTAAAGCATCTCTAATATTTTTAATAAGCCGTCCCTGTTGTTCAGTTTCAATATTATCAGCTAATCTTCCAAGTGCCAAATCTTTAAAATTGAACCGCTGTTGATCTAAAACTCCACGAAGCCCGTCCACCGCCGTGTTCCAAGTGGGCCATCCATCGCCATCTAGGGCGTCACTATCTAATACTCGAACACGATCATTATCAACTTCTGATTTAGATTTTGTTACAAGCATCTGCTCTAGGAAATCATTACACAAACTGACTAGCAAGGAATGATCAGCGTCTGCAGGAGTGCTGCGCCCGTCGTTGTGGACTTGTATGTGCTTGAGGCACCTCTCAGCGAGTATTTGAGGCGAGCCCCCGTACTGAGATGGCACAAAAATATTCCCGTTACTCTGTGCTGTGTTGCTCAGGTCTTTTTTTACAGTATTTTTCGTTTCGAAAGATGGAATCGTATTATCGAGTAAGAACTCCTCGCTGGGGATCTGGCTGTAGGTCCAGGGTAGCAACCCAAAGCGTCCGGGCGAGCTCAGCTCGTACGGGGCATTACTCTTTTGCAGATTCCTCGCCATCTTTATCGGCACTAATAGCTGCAGGTTAGACAGCTCATTCCTCTTGAACAATAGTAAAAAGTGACATTTAACAATTAACAATAAAAAAATCAGAGAAAAACAAAGTTAAGCATTCTCACTTTCCACGACACGTAATTGTACGCCTTATTTTAAAATGTAAACCTATGTACCTATTCATATCTATTACAACACAACAATGCCTACCTCTTTAGAATACCCCATATGCTTGGCATTTCCTGATGGGCAGACCTAAATAATGAAAAATATACCACATAATAATATACATTTCCTGATTGCGGTCATCAAAATAAAAATTAAATTACTTACTGCCCATATAACAAGAAGCACGATATACATCTCTTAACTTAATAGATGCAACGATCAGTGTGCATCATGAATGCGTAGAAAATTCGTTAATTAAGAATTATACGGAGTTTTAAGCGCGTAATCAAAATACACAAGTCGTTATCTATATAAAGACCTTACAGGGAGTGTAACTACAAGATACTTACGGCATATTTCACTTTCGGTGAGGGGTTTTTGCTATAATCACCACGCTTGACAGGCGGGCTAGAGAAAGCGGAAGTTTGGGCGTGAAGCATGTAGTATGGCTACTAAACAACGGATAAACATACTTATATACATTTTTTCTTGTACATATTATACATAAAAAACACCCAGACCCTTAAAACCAGACATGTTCATGAACCCTTTGTGTAGCAGCCAACGTCTCTACCACTACACCAGATGGATCGTCTTAGGTAAAAAAAAAATTTTTTCTGTAAAGCAGTACTCGTATCTACCTATCAGAGGGCCCTGAGTCCGTCAGTAGACTGTCACCAGCAGTTAAGAAAGGAAAAATACTCATATTTTTAGGGACGAGAAATAAAACACAGCATTCCATATAATATTATATTTCATAATAACCCTAGGAGGTATAATTAAACTTATCAAACATAATCATTTGAAGAGTGGCCGGCGGAGCGAGCACGCGTCTCTCACTGTCTCACTCGCTCTCATACGTCGCATAGCGCACAACCACCGGCCTTCCGCCGACTCAATCCATTCAATAAATAATTAATACAGTAGAACGACGATTATACAAACGTTGGTTATTCAAATGGTGATTATTCAAACGTCAGTTATAAAAACATTAAAATTATTCAAACTTAGACTATTCGAACGTCAATTATAGAAATGCATATTTTAAAATTTTACAGCGCAATATTTTTTATTTTAACAAGTTGTAACTCTCCGAGATGTATTTCAGCTGTAATGGTTAAAACCTCACAGCAGAAGCAGGACATTATTTTGTACGTCGCGTGGCTTCCGTCAAATTCCGTAAATGTGTGACAGTGCGATTTTACTTCATTACCAGTTAATTACCTATCCCAATTTACGACTCAAAATATCTTTATTCAAATAAATCTTTTACACTTTTGCATCATCAATTATTATTATTTTATGAGTACCACCGGTTCTGAAAAACTAGGATCTTTGAGAAGAAACTCTCAGAACCAAGCGCCATTTGAATGAATTCGGATAATGGGCGCTCTACTGTATTTAAGTAACAAATGTTCGGTCGGTCGGTGTGGGACTCGGGACGCGCGGTAACATCGCATCCCTTCGTAATCTACGCGCTTGCCACGAGACACATCTCGCACTTTGATCGGTCACCAACAGAATGGATGATTGCCTATGGTTCTAAGATGTAAGAATTGATACAGAAATTGCTTCATAATTATTTGACACATAAATTTATAATTAGCAACAGTTAAAAATTGAAAAATATTTTTTACAAGGTATCCCTTCTGGTGTCGGTGTCATTGGTTACCTAATAAAGTATACGAAGTTTTTTAATGTTCAGTAATAGCTTCATATTGTTTCAATATAGTTCAGTATTTTCTTCATACATGAGTGACGTAAGGAGATACAGAATTTCTGAGTTGTTTGGGAAATATTGTCTAATCTGTCATATGTGACAATTTTCAATCTTATATAGATTATAGAAATATAAGCAATGTTTGTATCAACTCTCGCGTGTTAATTTCATGAGCAACCATCCAAGCCGGCATCCATCGAAATAGTGACAATCCTTTGCATATAGCGTTTACAGGAGTCGCGTCGGCCGACTGCAATTTCACAATGCACTGTCCAATAAAACTTTCCCTACACGCTAATCAATGTGTTTGTACATCACCACGCCAAATGAAATGCTATCAATTAAACTAAATTCGTCTATAAGATAAAACAATCTAATAACAATACGGCGTATTATACACTTAATATAGTCACGTTTTACTTGACTTGTAAGGTAGTATAATATGTCGTATGTCCAATATATACTAGGCCGAACGTACAAACACTTTGCTAGTGGTGGGGGTGTACGTATAGTCAATAAGATGACCGCTCATCTTAAAATTATTCTGTACAAAGTACAAGCTTCAAACTCATTTAATATCCAATAACGACACTAATCCATGTATTATTACACGCGTAGAAAGTAGAAAATCTATGTACAAAACACTCGCGACGGTATATCAATGAAAATAAAAATCCAACTCTAGGTTTCAGTGCTATTTTAAATTCAGTTAATATATCACAATAGCATTTACAAAATGGTACTAACATTGTTTTTGAAAGATATATATAAATATCATATGCTTTCGTACAGAAAATTTTAAAAAGGAAACAATTTAAATAACAAATGATGGCTTAAGTTTTCTCTCTAATCATATAAGCAATATAAAGCTATACACATTTTTTTATGTTATAAGTGTACAGGACGGTCTGGACGCTCACCGATGGTAAGTGATACGCCAGACCATGACAGAGCGGCATTGATTGAGACCAACAACTGACAGACAGTTATTATCCTCCATCAATGCCGCACTGCGCCCGTCACCCGAGACAACAGATGTTAGGTCTCTTATACCCGGTAATTTCACTAGCTACAGTGCCCTCATCCCGAAACACAAAAGTGCATAACACTCCTGTTACATAAATGGTAAACATATAAAAGCCAACGTTTCGTCTCGTATCGTTACAGACTTATCGGCAGATTGTATCCGTATCATCTATTGCTTCAATTACATTATTCCCATTGTTAAATGAGACAATAAATACGATTTACAATTATAGGAAGATTACGTTACACGGTACACACAACATTTCATGTCAAATACTGTTTTTATATGTTATTGTTGTTTTTATATCACAAGCCCGAGTGTGTCGTATCAAATGATGTGCCTTGACTAACATTTGTCACACCACATACAATATTTGTGTGAAGCTGGTCGAATTCTCATTATTTCTAATGTTAGTGCTATAAAAATGATGTACTCCAAAATTTTTAGGTATTTTCTAATCGTTTGAATTATTACTCAAAGTTATCATTTCGTTACAATATTCATTTTGGAAGTGTCACATGCAATATGATTTATTATAATTTTATGAACGTGCTAAATACGCAATTTTGCTGCAACATACATACACATCTTTTCTACTTATAACTAAGAGTTTCTTTATCTTTTACTTTAGCAAACTTGACAAATGAATTTCTGCATACATAACTTTTGTTACGAATTTGTGTTTACTTTTAAATCCGAATACTATTAAACTTTTGGAATGGCAGCGTACATCATCCATACGTATAAGATAACTGAACGAAATAATAAGTCCACGTAGGCCCACGTCCACATGTAGAGTAACATTTCAACTGCGCATGTGCGGTGTCCACGAGTTACAGTAGTATGTTGAGCAATCGTATCGAGTCCCCGGCGAGGTGCGCGCCAACCGTGGGTCGGGTCCCCCGGAGGTGGGGGAGGGCCCCCGGGGCGCGGGGGCCGGTCCCCCGGGCGAGGGGCCCCCGCCGTGGGACCCCCCCGCGGTCGTGGGTCACTTCGCCAGTCCGGCGCGCTTGGCCTCCAGCTCGTAGATGAGAAGCCGCCACATCTTTACTACAAACACCTCCGCCTCCTCGTCCAACACCTGAGAAATAATATCCATTTTATAAGATTTATAAAGATACCACATTGCCCAAGGTTGAAATCAAGGTGTGGAGTTAATTTACGTGAGTGTGATTTTTTAATAATATGAATTTAATTATATTCGAATAAATTTTTCGTAAATTCTGATTATTTTCTTTTCGACAATAACCTCAGATTATAAATATGCACGCATTCATAAAATTAATTTTTAAACCGTAAATTAAATAACTATTGTCTATGTCAAGTTTAAATCAATCAAGTTACACACAATTACAACTGAGAAATCATTTGTGTACCCATTTATTTATACAACACTAACAAGCAAATAAAATTATTAATACTATTTATTACGATAACTTTTACTAAAAATTAATGCTTAAATCAATTTAAGGTTGTTCTACAGTAAAATCGATAGATATTTTAAATCGAATAGGTGAATATATCTAGTGAGAGGACGTCACTTTTTCTAAACATGACAAATGAAAATCGATGGACAGAACATATCCCGGCTCTGTGTATAGTGTTAGCGGGAACAAGGACACCCCCTTCAGCTATTGTCCCCTTGCCCGTGTATAGCCTGTAGAGTCCCGTTCCCCTGTACGTCGTCGAGTATCCCCTGTGTGTGTGTCCCCTGTCCCGTGTCCCCGTGTCCCCCTCACCATCTGGACGTCGTCGAGTATCCCCTGTGTGTGTCCCCTGTCCCCGTGCCCCTCACCATCTGGACGTCGTCGAGTATCCCCTGTGTGTGTCCCTGTCCCCGTGTCCCCCTCACCATCTGGACGTCGTCGAGTATCCCCTGTGTGTGTGTGTGTCCCCTGTCCCGTGTCCCCGTGTCCCCCTCACCATCTGGACGTCGTCGAGTATCCCTGTGTGTGTGTGTGTGTCCCTGTCCCGTTCCGTGCCCCCTCACCATCTAGACGTCGTCGAGTATCCCCTGTGTGTGTGTGTCCCTGTCCCGTGTCCCGTGTCCCCTCACCATCTGGACGTCGTCGAGTATCCCCTGTGGTGTGTGTCCTGTCCCGTGTCCCGTGCCCCCTCACCATCTGGACGTCGTCGAGTATCCCCTGTGTGTGTGTCCCCTGTCCCGTGTCCCCGTGTCCCCCTCACCATCTGGACGTCGTCGAGTATCCCTGTGTGTGTGTGTGTCCCCTGTCCCGTGTCCCCGTGTCCCCCTCACCATCTGGACGTCGTCGAGTATCCCCTGTGTGTGTGTGTGTCCCCTGTCCCGTGCCCGTCCCCCTCACCATCTGGACGTCGTCGAGTATCCCCTGTGTGTGTGTGTGTCCCCTGTCCCGTGTCCCCGTGTCCCCCTCACCATCTGGACGTCGTCGAGTATCCCCTGTGTGTGTGTGTGTGTCCCCTGTCCCGTGTCCCCGTGTCCCCCTCACCATCTGGACGTCGTCGAGTATCCCCTGTGGCTGGGCGCCGGCGAGGACCTTGCTGCAGATGAAGTCCACCAGCGTGGGCTCGGGCTCGCCGATGTACTCTATAATCTTCTTGTTGATCCACGGACGGATCTTCTTCTCCATCAGCGTGTTGTCGATCTGACACCATGCACAACATTATACACGATCGATCACATGAACCGACACGAGAAAAAGGCTATCAAAATCTAATTAAACATCGGCTCGAAATAAATATACTCAGTGCAGTGAAATAATAAAGTTCGAATTAGAAATAACATATTTTGACAATCTATTCAACCTATCGCAGTCCACTGCTGGACACAGGTCTCCCCATTTAGCGCCAGACATCCCGGTCCTCCGCTTTCCTCATCCAGCCTCCACCAGCGACCGCCCGCAAGTCGTCGGTCCATCGGCCGGAGGGCGTCCTATAGCTACACTTGCAAAGACGCGGTCTCACTCCAGAACTCGTCTGCTCCAACGGCCGAGTTCTGCGACATACGTGACCAGCCTACGCCACTTCAACTTGCTGATCCGGCGGGCTATGTCGGTACTTTATTCTTTTACGGATTCAATCATTTCTGATCTTATCCCTAAGAGAGACCCTGAGTATAGGTCGCTCCATTGCGCGTTGAATGACTTTGAACTTGTGAACCAATCCCGCAGTCAGTGTCCATGTCTCAGCTGCGTATGTTAGTACGGGTAGGACGCATTTACTTTAAGCATCTTTATCTGAATCGAGGATGGCAATCATAAATCTACAAAATTACGTCAATTGTTTAAATAATCTTCCACAGAATTGAATAAAGACTTATTCAAAATTATTGAAACAAAGTGTTGGGCCCACCTGTGCCGTGTCCAGCTTATACTGGAACAGCTGGTCCTTGTGCGTGGGGATCTTGTCGATGAGACTCTTGATGTGCTTGCGCTTCTCCTCCGCACTCTTGCTCTCCTTCTCTTTGTCCTTGTCCTTTTCCTTATCCTTGTCTTTGTCCTTGTCTTTGTCTTTATCCTTGTCTGCCCCCGCGGCGGCCGACGACTCGTTTCTTTTACTTTTATCCTTCTCTTTATCCTTTTTCTCTTTTACTGAAAGTAAATATATACTAATAAATATACAATGGCACTGACACAGCGCCGCCTTGTCCCAAACTTAGCATTAAGCCTGTAAAATGGATACTAAACAACGGAGAAACATATATATATATATATATATATATAATATATTTGAAAATACATGTATAATAACATAGAAAACACCCAGACCAATACAAACAAACATGTTCGTGCACACAAACGTATATACTGCACGGGGATCGAACCCGGAATCCATGTCATCTCAAGCAATTACACAACATGGGCCGTCGATGATTTTAAAGATAATATAAAAAGAAAAATTAGTATAATTTCCGGTCCAATGCGGGTTGGTATTTTAATTGGAAGATGGCCGAATTGAGACACATGTCATACAATCAACTACTCCTCAAAATCTTAGTGATCTGTAAGATTATTTTCCTTCGATCGTAGTTTTAAAGATCCAAGTTATCCATACGCAATGGATTGTTTTCTAAATAAATCAAAATAGGTTGAAAAGTGGGTCCGTTGATAGCCTAAATGCGTGACATCATACATTGTAATTTCTTTCAAATGTGGGGGATAGCGTCGTTTCGACGGATCAAAAAAAGACTCAGTTATTAGCTAGATGCACAAACGCACTCCGCGGCAAGTCGCGTCAGCCGGGCACAATTTTCATTTATAATCAATGCGCTCGCTACATGTCATAATGACATAGTAATTTGACTTTTAATTTTGTACTCTTTCTATAACGCGTTAAGGTCAAAATTTAAATTAATAATTTTACTTTGTAGATGTAACAACTGATATACGTATATGTCATGGGGTTCGGTCAGTTTTTGGTTGACGTTTTACGTGATTATGCATCTTGTTAGTTCATTGTTTGACAAAGTATGAAAGTAATAATCTGTTTTATAAAATTAATATCCACATTCACACAGCGCCATCTAGCCCCAAGTTAAGCATGAAGCCTGTATTATGGGTACTAAACAACGAATAAACATACTCAAATATTTTTATGTAAATACATACATATTATACATAGAAAACACCGAGACCATTACAAACAGACATGTTCATGCACACGAATGTGTGTACTGGCCGGGGATGGAACCCGGAACCCCTGGTGTCGCAGCCGACGTGTGGGTTGCAACAGCAAATGTGGTGAAGGGCACAGACATCCGAATATACAATTAGACTGGACAAGCCGCCAAGTTTATAGGCAGTCCCAGTGTCGCATTTTTTTTTAGGTTCTTAGCTGTGAAAAGTTATTATATTTCTTGTAAATTTACTGATTCCTTGCGATGATGGCATGTTACAATGCATAGAGATGCATTTTGGGAATAAACGGTAATTTTCTTCTAATATTCGTGCGTCTTGACTCTCACAGAGCGTAAACTGGCAGCCAGTGTATGCTCGTAGCTTACATTTGTCGCACTTAAAAACGCGGCTTGCCCCATCTCCTGTATTGGGAAATCTGTGGTATAACGAGTGGTAATGTAGTGCGGTAGTTACGTGTGGGGTGCGCGGGCGGCGAGTCGTCCTCGTCGGCGAAGGCGGCGTGCGGCCGACGGACCACGCCTTCCGCTACAACACACACACACACACACATTTTTCAATTAATAATTATATATCATCATCATCATCACTACAGCTTAACATGTCCACAGCTGAACGAAGGACTCCCATAGTTATTTCCACGCCGGTCGATCACTTGCAGCTGATATCCATCTGCTACCAACCAAATCAAATCAAAATATTCTTTATTCGAATAAACCTTTTAGAGAAACTTTTGAATCGTCAATTGTTACTATATTTTTATGACGCTACCACCGGTTCGGAATAAGTACTTCGAGATGTGCCGGCAAGAAACTCGATAGTTACACGTTTAAACTTTTTATATCATTGGTTACAGAGTGTATTTGTTTGACCTAACCTAGTTACACGTTTAAACTTTTTATATCATTGGTTACAGAGTGTATTTGTTTGACCTAACCTAGTTAGGTTAGGTCAAACAAATAAATAATAGTATATATTTTAAATTATTCAATTTAAATTAATTTTATATAATGGTTGAGATGTCGTACACTAAGGGTTCCGAGTTCGATCATCGAGCAGTACAAACCAATTGTGTGCATGAACAATGTGTGTACTGCGCGTGTGTTATTAACACAATTAGTTCACATTATACAAAACCTTTTGGATAAATTTTATTTTGGATAAATTTTATAGTTACGACAACAATATTCACGTTAACAGAAGACGAAAGCAAAATAGGGCCCCGTGAAATTGAACCCGGAACCTCGTACACAAAATCGTACTCCTAGGTAACCCTTACACCTAGGGTCGTATAAAAAAGAGTAGGGGGTGACGTACCAGGCGTGTCGGGTGCAGGACTGGCCCGACGCAGGCTGATGCTGATGGGGGAGCTGCCGCCAGACGCCAAGCTCTGCATACAATAGTTATTTGTAAAAATGGCCAAACCACTGAAGCGCTTTTTTTTCCAAGCATCAAAACTCATATTTTTAGTTTAGTATTTAAATCGTTTTTTATTATATTTTTGTATATTTCTTGACGTTCATAAGTGCTTTTTGTAAGCCTAATTTAAAATAAATGTTTTTGACTTTGACTTTGAATGATGCACATACAACAATAAAACAGATGTTAGTGTTGTCTCGGGTGCCGGGCGCAGTGCGGCGTTGTTGGAGAATAATAACTGTTCAGCAGTTGTTTGTCTCCTTCAATGCCGCTCTTTCATGGTCAGGCGTATCACTTACCATCGGGTGAGCGTCGTGAGCTCCTGACAGTCCCGTACACTTTGTAACATAAAAATCCACACAAACCTTATTCAAGCTTTGTTTAGATACAGGCAGTGAAGAATATCAAAATCATCTGAGGTATAGTAGAGCATACTATAACTAAGATATTTTTGAAGAGCCAGCAATCATTTGGAAGTGTATTCCGTGGACATAAAGCGTGACTCACGTGTCGGCGACCGTAGGTGGCGGAGGGCGGGCGCGGCGGCGTGGTGCCTCCGTCCGAACTCCTCTGAAATACAATTTGCTTAATTACTGCGTATATTCATTACAACATTAATTGGTTTCGGTTGTAAGTACCATACTAAAACTTAAGAACCTTTGTACACTTAGTTGTAAATAAAACATTTAAATTGACTTATACAAATCATGGTCACATATTGATTGTCTTAAAGTAGATACAAAATATTGTACAGTAGAAGGTGCGACGAGAATCATCGGTCGCACAGAAAGTACAAAATATTAATGTGTCGAAAAGAAGAAGTAAACTAAATGATTATAGTAAATAGTAGAAAAAATTAAACACCTTTCTAAAAAAAAATGTACTGCACTATTGACGAATATTAATGTGATAAAAATCCATGAACTGCTCAGCTATTTCAGTGTTTAAGAAATATTTGTACATAAAAATTGTTATTCAAAAAAGGCTGTACGCCACTGTACGGTTGAATTTTCATCCTCATCAGCCCAAAACCACTGAAGCGTATTTTTTCAAGTACCAAAATTATTTTTTGGGCTATACATTGTTATTTTAAATGCTTTTTATTGTATTCTGTGTATTATTAACTGTGTAAAAGAAGCGTTGTATAGAAAAACGGTTCTCACTTATTCACACTATTTTAAAAAGACCGATTCAACGATACACCACTCGAAGGCATTGTGAAACATTTTTTTCTAATTCACGAAATGGCGTATGAAATTCACCATTTTAGACTTTTATTGTTTTGCTCATATCCAGAAATATAAATAATAATATTAATAATAAAAACGTTTATTGACATAAAAAAAAAGTTAACAAATTGGGAGAAAACCCCTGTCTTCTGTGTTAAGTATGCAAACCCGTGTTACAGAAGTCAGTGCTGCCAGTCGCCGGAGATGACTCGATACAGTTCTATGTTTTCTTATTATATACACTACAGTAACCTTAAACTTAATTTAGAACATATAACCAAACAGTACAAAATATAATACAAAATATATAAACATTTCAGAGCAAAAGTACAATTAATTTGAATGTTTTCGTATTCAAATGAGGATATGTGTTCATGTGTGTAAATGTGTAATTGTACCCAATGACACTCGCGCTATGAAGACAAATCTAATGATAAGTCCCATGTTAAAATTTGTTAATATGTTTAGACTGCAGCAGGGAACATAGGAATGTACATACTTATATGCTTGAAAAACATAGACCTCCTACTTTGAGTCTTCAAAAAGCAGTGAATATCTTATATTTTATTTATAAATCTTCTCCAAGTTACGAAGCGACAATTTAATGAATTTTTGCAAGGTTGCGTCACCTTTACAATAAATGCTTTTTTTTTTCAAATTAGCTAGTTACT
This sequence comes from Leucinodes orbonalis, assembly GCA_019425675.1. Classification (NCBI taxonomy): domain Eukaryota; kingdom Metazoa; phylum Arthropoda; class Insecta; order Lepidoptera; family Crambidae; genus Leucinodes; species Leucinodes orbonalis. The sequence continues at coordinate 24,178 of PQWD01004882.1, read as the reverse complement.
TTTTGTTAAATAAGTGGCAATTTAGATAGTGTTGAAAATGGTCTGGCTAGTAAAGCTATCAGTTGGTATCATTGGCGACTGCTTATGCGGTACGCGTGTTGTAGTATGTGTGTGTGTGTGCGCGCGTGTGTGGTGTGCGTCCATACCTGCGGCGATATATGGTCGAGTGTGTGCGGCGAGCGGTCCCCCCCGGTCCCCCCGCCCGCGCCGCCTCCCCCCGGTGCGCGTGCGCGTGGCGGTGGTGGCGCCGGTGCCTGTGCCTGGGCGGCGTGCGCGGCGGGCTGGCGTCCGAGTCGGCCGGCGCGGAGGGCGCGGAGGCGGGGGAGGCGGGGCGGGGGGGGGCGGGGCTGGGCGGGCGGGGGCGCGGGCGCGGGCGGGCGGCGAGGGCGGCGCGGCCCCGCCCGCCCGCCGCAGCGCCTCCACCTCGTCGTGTTCCCGGGCCCGCTCGCGACGGTCGCTCTCGGCCTCGCGGACGCGGACTGACAGCCGCCGCTGGAGCTCTTTACCCCTGCACACAACATATGTATACATCTCAATATACACGGTGACATCGATGACATTGACAGATTATTAAAATAAGAACTTACTCGTGATTTAAAGTATATATCCCAAATATGAGGTACATCTATTCATACAAAAACTAAAATATTCTAAAAATCATATAAAATCTTAAGATTAAATACATATAAAAATTAGCATCAATGGCTCATGAGTGTGGCCTATTCCCCTCCAATCTAGAGGACTCAAGTTAAAATCCCACCACAAAAAACATCTTTTAAATTTTTTAAACCAATTTTCATCCCGCGCTCATATATACTAACAATATCCAATTACCAATTTTAATTATACTCTGCCAATTTCTTCACTAGATTGTTGTAATTATATTCTTTCAATTGAAAAAATGGTAAAACCTTACTGTCGATTAGTACTTACTATTGAGGATGGTTATCATTTTCAAGTTCATAGTAAGCGTTGATAACTCATCGATGTGGACTTTTGCCTTTAGATCAGAAGAACGCAAATTAAAATCCGCCACATACCAATGTCATTCCAAATTTTCGATAACATTTGTTACGATAATTTGGAACGACAGCAAAATTGCTGTTTATCCGACGTTCTTACGATGAAGACAAACATGGTGAGCAAACCTGTGCACGCATTCAACAGATTCAAAGAATATACGTGAAGCAGATTTTCGCCCCTCGGTGGGACGTGTAATGAAGTAGTGATGTGTGCGCTAGTCTCACTTGTAGTACTTGTGGTCGTCCCTCTCGTCGTCGTAGTCCTCGAGGAACTCCTTGAGCCGCTTGGCCTCCCGCTCGCGCTCGCGCTCCCTGTCCCGCTCGCGCTCGCGCTCCTTCGCGTGCTCCTTGGCCTTGCGGCGCTCGCGGGTCTCCCAGGCCCGCAGCCTGCGACCACAACCATTCACCACTATACCATACACCAACTACATGCGATCTCTCACTCACACAGTGTCCGCGGCAAAGTTATGCACACAATTTTCAATCATAATCACGTCGCCCGCTACATGTCATAGTGACATTGTAGTGTGCTCGTGCTTTTGATTTTGTACGCTCTTAATGACGCGTTAAGGTCAAAATTTAAATGAATAATTGTATGTCCATAAAATAACATGTGTCAAGCGGCTCGGACACTTTTTGGTTGATATTGCTTCATGATTGTGCATTTAGTTAGTTTATTGTTTATCTAAGCAATAAAGTTAAATGTTTTAACAAATGTATACTGCGCACAAACTATTGGGGAGTTCAGTATCGATGACTGTTGTATTAGCGTTTGTTGCTATCCCAATTGCCTCGTATTATGTACGTAATTTTCAAATTCATTCAAAAATGTATCTACCAATTTCACTTCTTTGAAGTAAAATCGAGCTTCGACGCGAGTTTGCTGGGTATTATCAATGAAATTTGAGACGACCATTGCGCAAGTCAATACACTGCACTAATATATTTAGCGGCACGCCCAGCACTGCTGTAATTTTTTCTGTATTTTTTTTTTGTGATTTAATGCCAAGTGAATTGATGGAATTGAGGCCTTGTGTGCGTGTGTATGTGTGTGTGTGCGGGTGTGTATGCGTGTGCGGGTGTGTGCGGGTGTGTATGCGTGTGGGTGTGTGTGTGTGCGGGTGTGTATGCGTGTGCGGTGTGTGTGTGTGTGTGCGGGTGTGTATGCGTGTGCGGGTGTGTGTGTGTGCGGGTGTGTATGCGTGTGCGGGTGTGTGCGTGTGCGGGTGTGCGTGTGCGTGTGTACCTCTCCTGGTAGGCGGCCTCCTTCTCGCGCGCCTTCTTCTCCTGCCGCTTCCGGTCGCGCGCCTCCTCCTCCAGCTCCTTGTCCCGCCGCGCCTCGCCCCCGCCCCGCCCCCGCCCCCGCCCCCGCGCCCCCGCTCCCGCGACCGCGACCTCTCCCGCTCCCGCTCCCGCTCGCGCTCACGCTCCCGCTCCCGCTCTCGCTCGCGCTCGCGTTCGCGTTCGCGCTCCCTGTACGACAATACCAACCATGAACGTTCCACATTTGAATTTGGTTCCAAATTGGAATCGTTTTGCTATGGTATTATTTTAGTTAGTGTTAATGCTCAGCCCAGTTGAGATAAGCTGTAAATGTACCTAATTAAAGGTTTCATCAAATTATCACTAGATGGCGTTGTACGCCGTTAAATCGCGCAAGTATTATGTTTCACGAAGCAAATAATAGAGTTCGAAGCAACCTTCATAATACACTCTGATTGTTAACATTTAGACAAATTGTTTTATTTACAATCAATGACTTTCAACAACTCTTTTTGGGTATTTAAACAGTTAGAGTACGAACAAACCTTCATGTTTTTTACATATTTGAAAAGCTTCATTCAAATAATTTCTACTTACTAAACCATTAATGTATTATGGTTATATCAGTATGTGCGAAAAATGATTGTAAACGAGACATGATTTAAATTTCGAATATTTGAACAAAATCGAAATTTAAATCATTTCTCCTATAACATAAAACATTGTTGTATTTAAAGTGCAAAATCTTTGATTTAATAATGTCGACGATAAATTTAAGGTTATAATAACAGCTGCTGCGCTAATCAAATATACAATTAAAGTCGCTATAACACAAGAGTGAAATCGACATAGGTCACAATCACAATACACAAATACACTACTCCAAATAAAAATTAGACGGAAACTCAATATTTGTCATATTTAGAAAACCGTTATTAAGGTAAGCAGTTTCCAGAATTAGTTATAAAGATGAAAAATAACTACGACTGGAAATGAATACCTAATAAATGCCTCAAAATCAAAATGTCTTTATTCAGTTTAGGTCCTTACAGAAAACTAATGAATATCAAATAAAGCTACCACTGGTTGGTTCGGACGATAGTGATCTACTGAAAAGAATCCAACAAGAAACTCAGCAGTCACTCTTTTCCCTACACCCTTTCATAATCAAATTTTGAAAGTACATTCCTTTAAGGCACTTCTTGTTTGAAAAAACTTAATCAAAACCTGCCAATGAACCACCATGAATATATTATGATATGTATGTAAATATATGGCGGGCAATGGTTACGTCCCTTTGTGCCCCTTGATGAGAGGGGCACAAAGGGACGTAACCATCGAGAGGTTATCGATACGCTATTAGAAGTGAAGTGGCAGTGGTGTGGTCACGTATGTTCTGCGACCTCGGGCCGTTGGAGCAGACGAGTTCTGGAGTGGAGACCGCGTCTCGGCAAGCGTAGCGTCGAACGCCCTTCGGCCCGATGGACCGACGACTTGATGAGAAAAGCGGAGGATGGGATATCTAGCGCAAAATGGGGGAGACCTATGTCCAGCAGTGGACTGCGATAGGTTGATTAGACGCTATTAGAAGAAGCAGAATGCGTACGCGGGCAGTAGTGTGGCGGCGCGTCGCCTAGCGCGCTCGTCGCGGCGGATCTCGTGTCGCGTGCGGATGTACGGGTGCACGCACACCGCACACATGTCCAGCGCTGGGGGCATAGCCCACTCACTCACTGATACACACACTGATACTATACTATACTACATGCTCACTCACGCCACTATTTGTTTTGTCCCGCGGATTCAAAGCTCAGTTCTAGTACACTCAAAACAATATTTTGCAAATGACTATAGACGATGGTCGCAGATTTTAAATCGTGACTTTGAATTAAAAACACGAAACAGCGCTTGTAAGTTTGACAGATAAAATTTAGATATAACGCTCTTTGAATACTGTTTTAAATTACTTTTATAAAATACTTATTACTTTAGTTATTTAGTGTTGAATACAGCATTTTTTAATATACATTCAATCAACGCATACTTGTTAAGATGCTTTTAATATGTAACTAATTATTCTAGTCCAATAAAACAATATATTTTGGATTTGGAACTGTATCCTAACAGACTGCGTTATATAGCGTTTATATTATTTCCCTTAAAATGATATTTTAGTCATGTATATTCTGCAACCAATATTTTGCATATATATCGTATTTGTTAGTACACTGAGACCATATTGTAAACACTGTAAAGCTAAACGTCATAACTGACGCACGGTGTCCGAGGCGGCGCGCCGGTCACTGGCGAGGGAAATCCAATTAATCGGTAATCTCTGATAGCGAATTCGAAACTAACACACTCCGTGAAACAAGGAGTTACTCAGGCCGTTAGGAGGCCCTCAATGAGTTTTAGTTTCTTAGTTCGTATACGAGCCGAGTGATGACTGCAGATTAGAATAATAAAAAAGTTTATTGCTCATTTTTCTCACAAACCAAAGGCAATATTTTTTCAACTTTTATTGAGAAATTATGGAGCCTGAACTATTTACACACAGTGTAACGTTGTGTGTTATTCATAGTTATTTTAAGGTAAAATTTACATGAAATACTAATTGCAACGTGATTCACGTGTTATAATCTTTAAAAAAATGGACGATATGAACGGTAACAGCACATAACAATGTCATGTGTAACGCAACCAAACCCGCCCCGCACATCGACGCGATTACAGCTAAACGCTTCACTGTAGTTAAGTAGGGTAAGTCCAGCTGTGGACAGTCAACTTGTCAGAACTTCTCCGGTTACAAAGTTACAGGATAGCATAACAGCTTAGATAAACTGACTAGATGCTAGACCGTCCATTGCATCAGTTGGGCACAATTTTCATTCATAATCACGTCGCACGCTACATATCATAATGACATAGTAGTGTGCTCGTGCTTTGGATTTTGTACTGTTTCTATGACGGATTAAGGTCAAAATTTAAATGAATAATTTTAAGTTCTAAATATAACTATACGTAAGTGTCGTGCGGCTCGGTCATTGTTTGGTTGATGTTTCTTCGTGATCGTGCATTAAGTTAGTACATTGTTTATCTAAGCATAACTGCTAAATGAGGACACCCTACGTATATAAGGATGGGGGCCATTACATTAAACTAATAATGAACCTCACTGGGTACTTATGGGTTATATTATTTGTATCCAATCTAGGCCGGAGCGCAGCCCTAGGCCGGAGCGCAGCCTAAGCGCCGTAAACCGTTATCGCAGTTTATCGCCGACGCATTTCATAGCTGTGCGCTAACAAATCCCTATTTCCTATACAAAACCAAATCGGAATTCGATATTATGAGTTTTTGTTTTAATAACTCAACCTAGCTTGAACTTTAATTACCAGATTGTGGTTACGTCCAACCTATTCGGTACAAGACATATTAATATTACTTTATATACACCAGTTGATAAATAATAAAAAATATCGAATAAATATAAAAAACGAGAAGGATCAACGTGTAACGTATTTTATACCAAACAATATGATTATAATAATTTCTTATTTAAATAAAAAAAACCATTAGAAATAAAGATGCAATACAAAAGACACAAACAAAGCAACCTTCTGTTTTCATTTTATAGTTTAAAGAAAAGTTTAAATGTTTACACGAATAAGCATCACACTGTTAAAACTATATAGAAATGATATAAACACCACGACTAGAAGTAAACCCAAACCCGACTCACCTCTCTCTGTCTCTCTCGCGCTCGCGCTCTCTCTCCCTCTCCCTCTGCTCGCGCTCCCTCTCCCTCTCGCGCGCCTCCCTGTTCAAACCAATATACCGTGTGCACTATACCGACCCAAATGATATATTCATTAAGAAACAATGAAATGTGCAATGCATTAAGTTATGATAAGTGAACTTTTTATATTTAAAATACATATTTACATTTATCCCAATATAGAAATATCTACATAATAATTATTTGTTAAACAATGGATTTAAGCAATGAAGAAATGAAGGGGAGTTATCTCCAAAAACAATAAATCACACATTGCGTTTATTCCTTACGAATATGAATGACGATGTAAATGTTATATTTACTTTAGTGATCACATAATTTTGAAAAACGTTCAATGAATAGTATTAGAAAAGGTTTAGATTACCAAAATTACCAAAAGTAATTTAAAACAATAAGTAATACCAGTTTCGTGTGCCTTAAGAAGCGAAAATAGGAAAAAGTTATACGTAGTAGACACCTCGATGCTGATCTTTCACATTGCTTTTTATTCAGAGGAATATGTAAACGCCCATCTATTGACGACTCGTGTTGTGTAATGGTTCAGTATCCCCTTGCAGTACAAACACTTGAAGAAGTCAAGGAAATCCACATAACATATTTTTAGTATTTGATAACACAAACAAGCGAAAATATAAAGCAAAAAATTAAGTTTAGCGGTTCGGCTAAACAATAAAAATTAATCACTCACGAGTATATATTATTTGTAATATTTTTACTTCTTCTAACATCATTGTGTTGTGAAATTAATAATCGTTTTTAATGCCGGGTGTTATAATAAACTCTGTTTTAAGTGTATGTAGATTTCGTATGTCACTACAGTACAGCACGATTCACGAAAGATGACCACAATTGGCGGCCTTCTGCTCAAGATGAAGTCTTTATTGATAGTGAAACAACAGCATTATGTAACAATGAAAATTGATATTTATGAGCGTACAAAACACAAGAATTTTGTAGCGTATGTAGACAGCCTCCCTTACACAATTCAGTAGCTGTAAGTTATTTGAATAGACATTAATTAAACTCAGAGTGCACTCATTGCACGAGATATCTTCTATCTCCCGGTGTCCACATTGCAATTTCATGGTGTCGTCGTCGCCTTCGCACCTCCAAAGGGCCCAAAAAAATGACTTCAACTCAGTGATGTTTCGTGAATAGTACGATACCAGGTAGCCATATCACCAACAACGATGCTAGGTAAACCCGCTCACCGCTCCCGCTCCCGCTCCCGCTCCCGCTCGCGCTCTCTCTCCTCCCGCTCGCGCTCGCGCTCCTTGTCCCGCTCCTTATCGCGAGATTCGCGACGCTCCTTACTCCTGTGGCCATCATTTCAAATATATTTCAGTTTCAAATCTAGGTACGTATATTTTCAGACGTAGAATTTTCCTAAGAAATTTTCCTAAGTTAATTCTATTTTTTGGTTGCAGATGGCATTAACAGTTTCACGGAACGATTTGCGAGTTCAGAGGGGAATATAGTATTCACACTTATAGAAGCGTTGATATTCAAACATAAGCCTATTAAGCGCTGGATTTCCAGGCACAATAGAAAATCTATTGATGAGACTGAAACTGGCAGAAAAATGTAGCAGAAACAATGCAATGCTCAGGGACGAAAAATACTTGGTACCAAAAATTATAAACTTTGACTGCTGCGTGCAAATATTTTTAAACGTATTCTATTGAATTCAGGGACTCAGTCCTTCTTAGTACCTGTCAATCGTGTTTTTTCTGCTAGAATTTTCTGCCAGTTTCAGTCTCATAATCTATTGTGTCTGTTGAATTTATATGACTGCGGTGTTTAAAAAGGTTATACACAAAAACACTTATAACTGTCAAACCACTGTTCAAACCACTGAAGCATATTTTAAATAATTAATTTTTTAAAAAACTTTGTTAATTGACTAATGTTTTATTTTATAACTTTTATATTTTAACTTGTATACTATTATAATATAATAATTAAATTGTCCTTAATTAAATTAATGGATTTTGACTTTGAATTTGCTTAACATTGGTAGTTCGTACATTGGAAACCAACTTCATTTACAATGATTTAGGTATTTGTTAAAGAAAGATCAAAATATCTGTTGGTGTGATACATAACCAGCAGTTAGGTACAAAAGGTTGAGGGAGAATTATGTGTTACCTGGAGGCGGATCGTTTCCGGCGGTCCTTGTCCCGCTCGCGGTCCTTTTCCCGTTCCTTATCCCGGTCCTTCTCCCGTTCCTTGTCGCGGTCCTTCTCCCGTTCCTTGTCGCGGTCCCGGTCCTTATCGCGGTCCTTGTCTGCGGCGCGCGGCTCCTTCTTGCGGCGGACCACCACCTCGGCCTCCTCCTGCCGGCGACCGCACCCTTCAATACCCATCCATACCATACACGACATACGGACATTTTAACATTTTACAACCTAAGTCTATTTATCTATTCCTTGATATACTTTTGGGTGGACGTTTCTGCTTTTCCAGGAATGTGGCGAAAGCAGATTGCTCTCCGCCTACAAATTTTTACACAACGGACGTCCCAGAGTAGGGACTCGAACTTTGGCCCAGGGCGTTAAAAGGGATTAGGTTGATATTTTTTTGGGTAGACTTATCTCTGCTGGCTACAAAAGGACTCTACAGCTTTTCCAGGTAAGTGACGAGAGCAGATTTCTCTCAGCCTACAAAATTTTACACAATTGACGTCCTAGAGGCGGAAATCGAACTTTGGCCCAGGGCGTTTAAGAGGTATAAACCTAGTGCATGTTTAGGCATATTTGTCATCATCATCAGCCCATAACCTCGCACTGCAGAGAACAAGATCTTCCCACGCAGCATAGCCACGGGGAGATAAATAATATAAGAGCAAAATAATATGCGACTTTGTATGTGCCCACGGTGAAGAGGATAAATATACTAAGAAACTTCGTATTCCACCACGAGTCGGGCGATGGTTTAACCAATGTTTTTCTTCGAAGACTTATCGTGGAAAGACAATAGAAATCTATTGTGTGAGGGTATAGTTGACTCAGGCGTGTATTTGATAATAAAAATTGTCGAATAGTAAGCCGTGAATAAACTGATTGATATTATATTTTTAAAAAATGAAATGCTATGATTAAATTTGACGTGAGGGCTAGAGAGGGAAATAAACATATGTGGCGCTACAATTAAGCCTCAATATTTTGTATAAAGAAAAGAAGACACGAAATACATCAAGCGAATATGGTACAGTGCTAGCGAACGCTCCACCTAATACTAGATTACTTATTAATTTCTCAATAATCACTTTACACTTTTGTATTGTTAGTATTTGGTACGAAAAAATTAAATAAATATTGAAGGAGTGGTTTTTATGATAATTAAATGCGAAAATATCGAAATCTGTGCAACGTTCGCTTGCGACACAAAAATCTCCTTTCACACCAGAATCATCACAGTTAAATTCAAAATTTGATTCGAGCTCTGTCCCAAAATTTGGTTTATTTGTGATCCAAAGTTTACAAAACACTTGAGTTTAATCACTATAACCCACCCAGTGCTTGCCTGTCTAATAAGTTAGACTATTGCAAGATTGCATCAAGAGCAGTATTCGTCACAAATGCAGGGTAAGTGTAATGTAAATCTACGTGTGTGTGTATATAATGAGCAACTTATGTTTAGGCGGGAGTCCGGCGCGGGGTCCGCAGGCGGGAGTCGCCGCCGGTCGCCGCCGCCGTCGCCGCCGTCGCCGCCGGACCGGAGCCGGGACCGGCCCGGACCGCACCGGAGCGGACCGGTCCCGGCCGCCGCGCGCCGCCACTCACGACAGCGGACGCGCGGCGGGGACACACCGACGCCGCCCCCGACCCCACAACGCTAACGGTACAACAACGTACTCGTACGGACATCACACTCATAACGCTTGTCAAAGTATTACCACGATTGCACATGAAATACGGTTGTCGGTTTTACTGCGATTACAGGCACATTAGGGTTGACAAAAACCGCGTTTGCAAACAAATAGAGTTGTCAAAGTTTAACCACGACAAATAAGAATAGCAATTTTCCCACGATTGCAGACAAATTAGGGTTGTCAAAATTTCCCACAAGGTTTTTGAAAGATAAGAGATTGTTTAAGTTTTCCGAGCAAACTTTTAAAATAAAATATAAATATGACTCTTAAAATATAACTTTCATATATGACATCATTGTACCGCCTGCGAAATATATTACTCAAAAGATATAAAAACATAACTTGTCCAAGTATAAGAATGGCGGTCAGCCCAGGAGCGGCGTCGGTCGTGTGCCCACTTAAAACTAAGTTAACAAATAAAAGAGTAAGGTGTAAGGACCACCCAATATTACCGAAGGTGCCGTCGGACGGTACATCATGACGTCCAAGTAAATGGAACAGGGATTCAATGTTATGAATAAATTCAAGCCATGATTAAATGCAAAATTATCATATAATAAAATTATATAATAATCAATAATTAATGTTAATAATATAATAAGGACAAAAATTGTGAAATAATTAATTTTAATATGAAAATAACTAAAAATTATGAACAAGCGTAGACTGTCAACTGCTTCGCGTGGGTCTCAAGCTGTTCTCAAGGTATCTTATAAAATAAATGATCAGTTACAAACTAACCTTAGATGGCATAAGGAGAGGTTTCCTGTGTACTCTGTGTAAATGTGTGTCTGTGTATAAATAAAACATGTTCCTTAAGATATCCCACAGCTTACAAAATACGATATATTATCATAAGTTTTCATAAGATAACGTATTCTTATTTTATAGACTATAAGGTGATCCTCAATTTAGTATTTTAAGGTTTTACGATATGTGTACATTTTTTTTACAAGTTACATTGCAGATATGAAAATTCTACCTACCATTATATCACGTAAAAGTTTAATTATATTGTGTAAAAAAATTACTAAATTTTCGAATATTGTTTTATAATAATACAGGTAGCAAACAAACATACGGATTATCATATAATAACGAAGTGAAATTGCCGCCCATGAAATTCTTTTGTCTGTAGGACTTATCCAACATGCGGCATTTAAAGGGTTAATTACCATACGGTCTTTTTTAATCCATAAAAAATACATTTACAATAAATCACTTTAATACCATTGATTTTTATGGGTGTTGTTTTTCTTGGGACTTTTCTCTGTTGACCGCTTAACATCTTCCCCGGGCTAGTGGTGAGCACAGATGGCACTCGCCCTATGATTTTTGGGTTCCCTTAATAATGACTTAGTTTGAAGAGATATCACAAGGAACATATTGCAGTGTATCGGTGGCAGTGTATACGCGGCTTAATATTATGAAAGCTGCTGGGAATGTGTTCAAGTGTTAGTAGTTCGCATACTAAGGTTCTAATATCAGTAATAAGGGAGTGATGTTTACATTAATTACGGAGCTCAAATGAACTTCCGGCTGAATCACTAAGGATGCTCTGGCTAATTTACACAACTTCTTAACAACGCCAAGCCCATTATTCGCTGTGTTATTTCAACTTATTTCTGAAACTGAACAAATGTTCTTTTTGTTTGTCCGAAATTTAACTTTCCGTTTTATTTTTATTGGCACTTTTAACACACCCGTTTGTTTTATTAGAATCAAGCTTTAAGTTATTTAGACGTTTCACTCAATAATATCTCAGTTTTGGACAACTTCCGCGTACTGAACTCAATTTTAATCTCGATTGAATCTTTGGTTAAAATATTTTTAGCATATTGTGTGCGGACCATGATTTACACGACTTGTGAACGGAAAATATGTGTATCTATGATAGCGTGTGTGTGTGAGTGTGTGTGAGTGTGTGTGTGTGTGTGTGTGTGTGTGTGTGTGTGTGTGTGTGCGTGTGTGTGTGTGTGTGTGTGTGTGTGTGCGTGCGTGTGCGTGTGTGTGTTGGGGCGGAGGAGACTCACCCAGCGTCGCTGTCGTCGCCCGGCGCCTCTCGTCCCCGCTATACCTACACCGTGTACGACACCCCTATCTCACTGATAGCCCAACAAACATTACATATCCCAATCTTATCCTTCTACGGCATATAAAATCACTTACTCATTATTCCCATGTGAGACAACACTCCACCTACAATCAAAAAGACAGGCTACTACTATCTGGTTACATGGTCGCCCCGCCCCCACCTGGCCAGCCAGTCTACTTACTCCGGTACCACCCCCAACGTCATACCAATATTTTCACCCCACTAAACTCCTTTCTCTTTGTTTATTAACTCTTAAACAACCCGAAATATCAAACTAACAATTTCCCAAATAGACGAGTGAATTGATTCGCGATACTTTTCAAATTAACCTCTACCCATTTAGTCTGTATACACAAATACAATCATATTATAATTATTTCTTACCCCATTTTTAAGTTGCCCCTATAAGAGTTTGAAACAAAGACTCATTTACTATATTCTGGACCATTCTAAAGTATATTTCATTTTATGTAACACCGATTTTTTCTATTTTTTATAAAAGATAGGTGACTCTGCAATTTATAACGTATTCATGCAATTTTAATTATTAGACCCCCTGTTAACAAAATTGTAACATTTCTCGTTTCAGTATTAAATTTAGAGTTCGGATTTATTAGAAACTGACATGTGGATTTAAATTGATTAGAAACTGACATGTGGCTTTAATGGATCATCACTTTGACTTATCACATAAGTTATGTATATGATACGTAAATGACATACATAGTTTTTGTTAGATTAACATTATTCTATGTTTTTTAGTATTTAACTATAAACATAAGATGTAACTTTAAACAAATAATATAAGTTAATGTATGCGTCTAGTAATGACAAGACATAGTAATCTATTTTAAAGAAAGAAATATTTTAGATACTTTGAATCATTAATTATTATTTATTCTATGAGTCACCATCCTTGCTTTAGATTTTACCACCTGTCTGACAAATAAACGATTTTATTGAAATATTCGTAGGAACCACCAGTTTTGGAGACGATATTGCATATAGTTTAGAAAGGTCCCGGTATGGGCGGGCGGTGCGTGGGCGGCGCCCCGCCAGGCGGGCGTAGGGCGGGTCCGCCCAGAGCGGGCGGTGGGCGGGTCCGCCCAGGGCGGACGGTGGGCGGGTCCGCCCAGGTTACGGGTGTCTCGGGGCGCGCGTTACCTTCATGCTCTCGCGGAACTTGCCGATCTCGCGGTGGATGACGTCGCGCTTCTCCTCTGAGATGTCCGCCTCCTCCAGCACGCGCGCCGTTTTGGAGATCGCCTCCTCTGCAACACACACAATAACTCTTTAAATACATCTGAACAGCGAACCAGATTCGTTTGTGTGTACTTGGTACAGATGTTCTGAGTAGGTTGAACAAAGTTTATGATATTAATGATAATAATAATTAAAAAAAAAATTTTATTGTTTATCCAAGGTTTTTAAGTGGGATTGTGTATGTATTTAGTTAATTGTTTATCTAAGTTGACAAGTTAATGTTTTTTTGGTGTTTGTTGATATATTGAGAAGTAAATATAGTATGTAGGCAGTAGTGTGTGTGTGTGTGTGTGCGTGTACCTTGCTGCAGCAGCTCGTAGTTGTTGATGTCGTCCTGGTAGTCGATGAGCAGCTGGCGCAGGCGGCGCTCGGCGGCCGCGTCCAGCGCGCGCTGCCTCGCGTCCAGCCACGACTCGCCCTCGGCGCCACCCTCCCCACCCCCACCCCCACCCCCACCACCGCCCTCACCACCCCACCCCCCCTCCGTGCCCGGCGCCTGCTCCGAACCCAGCCGGGAACGCTGCTCCGCTACACAACAACATACCCATGTATACCGATGAACACTCGCGATAGCTATCCCCACAAACAAAAACCTTGTCAGAGTTACATGGCTTGATAATTGGTTTGTCATCCAAAATGATAATTGTATCTACCAACGTTACATTAGCCACTGTAAACTTTACACAATTAGTTTGTGTAGTTAAGAACTAGGAATCATACATTATTTTATCTTTCAATGTTAGATACTAGGGATGTATCATCTTCAGCAAATAATACGGTTTCAAGTTTTGGATAAAGTGTGGTACATATTTATATTAAAATTTAAAATAATAATAACAAAGGTCCCAATAATGAGCCCTGGGGCACCCCCGTCAACAAAACAGCCACAAAGGAGCTGGTCTCTTTGACATTCCGTTCTTAATTTAATCCCAATTGGATTAAATTAAAAACGTCCAGACAGCTTATACGATACGTTAAATACGATTGAATTCAATTATGAATGCCCTTCTCGATACTGTAATTAATACTTTATAAGAAGCGTATCATGAGGATAAACGCAATCCATAAATTATAAAATATTCGTTATCGTAAAGCATTCTGCTATTTCCTCATCCCTCAAAAAATATGTTGAGTTTAAGGTTCCGCCAAGGATTTATAGATCACATACAAACGCTGCGGCAGGTTATACAGAAGACCACAGCTCTTTTAAGGTTTGCTTATGCTTGGCGTTTGTGGACTATGATAAAACCTTCGATACAATCAAGACATGGGCTGTGATTATCGACTATCGCTTTTTCGAACTATTTAGATATTTGTACGAGAACGTACTATGTTACTTCGAGTACATGAACAGCTTACGGATGGATTTGGCATTAACAACAAAGAATGGTTACACATCACTCGACTTCTATTTGTACATGATGTACTTGTAGTAGTCATGGCAGTATCATCCATGGAGATTTTACGCACTACGGTCTATACCCTAAATAGAGCTTCCCAGCAGGTAGGTCTTTCAACGAACATGGATAACACAAAAGTCTTATTTAATATCCATGTTATGCGTTTATTTTTATTTAATTTCGAAGTTCTGGACAAATATGTATGGACCTGGGACAAGTAGATCAAATGGCAGTTTTCGGGCAGTTAAGATTTCGTTCAAAATTCCTGAGCCTCTGTCTTGAGAGACTGAGGAATTTTGAACATAATCATAACTTAGTCTTGACTAGTTAGTGTTGCCAGGTATGACTTATGGAAGCACAACGTGGTCGCTCGTCGTAAGTTCGTTAGTTTTCCTACGCGATTAGATCATCTGTAGAACTAGAGACTGACTATTTTATCTTGATAATCTTGATGAACCAGTTGAAATGGCAGTAGTGAGGGCATAAAGTATGTGAAATCTATCGCCGAGCGGGCGGAAAAGTTCTCGAGTGGCGAACATGTAACGGAAAAAACCAATCAAAAAACCAGAGGGAGCAATGTTAAGGTAAAAAGGATGGCGGCTGCTAGGGATCATACTAGGTAGGGGACATATTAGATTGTTTTTATATCACTAAGTGCAGAGCGTCGGTGGTTCAATGGTGAGGACTGTTGCTTTCCTATCTGGAGGGCGTAGGTTCAAATCTAGTCATGTACCTATGTCTTTTCGAATTTTCGAAATTATATGCACGTTATCTGACGCTCGTACGGTGAAGGATAAATCCGTGAGATCTCTTCGCGCACGCCTGCGAAGAGATTCAAAGGTTGTGCGTAAAGTCGTCCAACCTGCACTGGGCCCGCGTGGACGACTAGGTCTATGCACCCTTTACGGGTACGCTCGTGCCCCTCGGTGGGGACGTTTATTGAGCTGACGATGACGAGTGTGTTGTGTTATGTAGATGTAGCGTTTGTTAATATAAAGATAAATATAATAGTGTGTGGTACTGACTCTTGTAGGTGTCGACGAGCGCCTGCATCTTGCCGTCGGTGCGCGCGAGCAGGCGCTTGTCGGCGAGCGCGCGGTCGTGCAGCAGGCGCACGCAGCGCAGCGCCGCCTCGGGCCCGGCGAACTCGCAGAACCCGAACGTGGACACGCGCTTCCAGCTCAGCACCGGCCCGCACGCGCCCAGCAGCGCGCGCAGCATGCCGTCCGGCGCGCGACTCGAGATGTTGCCTACGCACACCACCCCACCCCCCACCACATACTTATACACCAAACGATTCGATGGTGTGGACTGTCGCCTTCCTACCGGGAGGGCTGAGGTTCAAATCCCGACACGTACCAATGTGTTATCGAATTTTCGAAAATATATGTACGCCTGGGAAGAGATTCGAAGGTTGTGTGTGAAGTCGTCCAATCCGCACTGGGCCCGCGTGGACGACTAGGGCTAATCACCCTATACGGGTAGGCTCGTGCCCCTCGGTGGGGACGTTTAATGAGCTGATGATGATTGCCGGAATATCTGCGTCGTACAACCAGCACTGGCCACGTCATCCACGCAACTACGGCCTATACATCCGCGTACGGGTAGGCTCGTGCCTCTCGGTGGGGATGTATCATGATGATGTACGTACTCAATTAGGTAAAAAGTATAGATTCGTGATATGTTCACAAAACAACTAAAAAAAGTGTTCGAATGCAGTGACAGCACACATACAGATATTTCGAATGAGCGTACATTTACCTAAACAGAGAGCGTACAACTATACTCTCTTTGGCGGTTTGTTTTTAAGGCACGGATGGCGTACCTACCTATATATACAGAATATGATTGTGTGTACCTATGAAGACGGTGACGGGCGGCGTGTCGGTGTCCTTGGCGCCGTTGGGTCGCGAGGGCGGGCGCGCGATCACCGCCTTGCCGGGCGCCGGCAGCAGCGCGCCCCGCCCGCCCGGCCGCACGCCCAGCCGCCCACCCCCCACCGCCCACGCCACCCGCCCATGCCCACGCCGCCCACGCCACCGCCCGCCCCGTACGCGCCCACCATCACCTGCAACCCCAACCAACACACACACACATGCTACAATCACTACAATTCATAGAGAAATCTACTAAGACTAAGAGCTTGCTTGAGGGTTCTTGTCAGATGTTAACATTCCTTACCATTTTTTATTGTGTATTAACAATACAAAAGTATCTTTTTATATTTGAATTATTGTATTACTAACTTGTTCGTATCGTAGTATGGGAGAGCCATACAGACATTATTTATTGATATCCTATCCATAACGGGAATCTGTCTCTTTAAATCTCACTTTGGAAAGAGCAAGCAAAATGGAGAGATGACATTACATCCGTAAACTAGTTTGGTATTAATTAGCAACAAAAATGTTAGTAATATAACATGGAATAAAAACAAGTCGGGTTTTCCTTCCTGACGCTATAACTCCAGAACGCAAGAACCGATTTCCACGGTTTTGCATTCGTTGGAAAGGTCTCGGGCTCCGTGAGGTTATAGCAAAAAAAATTAAGGAAAAATTCAACAGAAAAGCGGGAAAATCTTTTTCACATACAGCGCTATCTCTGATACATAGCATGTACTACAAACCAATATTTAAGTAAATGGCATCTATTGATCACCAAATGAAATGTTACATAAAACGAAGCCATCTGGTGGCGAAACGGAGTTCGCCGGTTTGCTAGTATAACATGAAATGATGCCTTTGTTTTACAGATAATACACATATTTTCTACATGATAAATAATATATATATGTAATCGTGCCTACCACTACCATGGTATGGAGGTAATCCAAATATTTAGTGTCTTATCTAAAGTAAGTAAGGAAACAGCAAAGCCATACATATTTACTGATTTGTAAAAGTTAAGGTCGGTAGAGTTAGGTCGTGTAGATTCAGAAGCTTGGCTATACATGAGATCTGATATCTATTTCGCAGCGAAAACCTTATGTGGCCAACTTGGTAACATTCGACATGAAATATTTTTTGTGGGATGTCAGTTCTTTTTGTAAGTTTGTAGGCAGACTTTAAGTGTTTATTTTTTCTCAGGTACTTATTAATAGGATTTTTAGTTACTGTTTATCATCCCATGAAAATTCTCATCGTATTCATAAAATTGGTAAGTCTCATATAAATTTCCAACCCCTCCATTTTGGGAGATTAGGGGCAAAAGTTACAAGTTTTTGAAATTTTTTTGGTTGTATACTAACAAATAAAAGACAAAACACGTCAAGAAAAGGCAGTTAGTGGCCTTGATCTTTGCTTGGCTAATCTTAACGGAGGCCTTGGGGTCCCCCAATAATATGTTTGTCATTAATCTATCAGTGTACATAATTAATAAGAAGCAAAGTGGAAAGCATTGTTTGTCAGCTAAGTAGGCATTAAAAGGACACTAATTCCCACAAACCATACATTTAGATTTATAGTTGATAATTTGAAAAAAAAGATATCTTTTAAGGTTTCATATGAAAAAAAAAACATAGAATGATATTGATTAAGGAAAAGATATGTGAGAAAATTATAGACCCTTTTCTTATTATTATTATTTCAGAACTTATTATGATAATAAACAAGAATAGAATTTTAAATTACTGTAAAAAAGTCATTACAGTAATTTAAAATTCTATTATATGTAGGTACTAGTGATGTAACGAATATTGATTTTTAACATTCGCGAATGCGAATGCGAATATTTATCTTCAATATTCGCGAATGCGAATGCGAATGTTAAATTTCAAATAAAGCGCGCGACAGTGACAGTTGACAGTTTTGACTAAAGTACTTAGTTTTGACTAAAGTAACTTTGAGTGTAGATTAAAGGAAACATTATTTTGTTTTTTTTTTAAGTTTATTAACAAATAGTTAAGTATTCTTTATTTGTTTGTTTTGTATTGAAATGTATATTTCATTAAAATAAATATTTGGTTTGAGTAAAAAGAAATTATAAACTTTATTAAATAATGGTTATAGTAATAAATAATCTACTAAATAAATGCAAACCTTGCATAGTTTTATCAAAGCTGATTAATATTATACTTAATTTGATTACATCTCTGTAGTTCTTTTTTCATAAAAGATACTTTAATTAAGAATTAGTTTTAACATAAGGTATGGTAATATTAGAAGTTTACTTTTGGTTAAATAAAAATAAATATTAGTTTGTTTTTTGTAAAAAGTTTGAAAAAAGAGTTGAGTATTCCTTATTTGGTTTAAAAGAGTTAAGTATTCCTTATTTGGTTGTTTAAGTTCATATTTCATAAATTGTCATTATATTTAATTGTTCAAAAATATACTAAAATAATATAAAGAATATAAAACTAAAGCCAAAGGTTATATATGTATAATAGATCGGATATTAGAAGTTTAATGTTGTTAAAAGTAATTATTTGGTTTTAGTAAAAAGACATTGTAAACTTTATTTAATAATTGTTATAGTAATAATCTACTAAAGAAGAGCAAACCTTACATCGTTGTAACAAGGCTGATTAGTATTATACTTAGATTTGATTAGATCTCTTTCTTTCGTTAATATTTTATTTTCGTTCTTCTTGTTAATATTTTAATATGCCTAAAAAATAAAAAAGGTTAAGTTTTTCATATTATGGAACAGTCAATACACATATGATTAAATAAAATATATAAAGCTTCCTTATCTATTGTGTTATTGATTCATATGCATCTATCTATATAATAATTCCTTTTAGTTCGATAAAAACATTCGCAAAATATTCGCATCGATTTTTGCGAATGCGAATATCGAAAAATATGCGAATATTCGCGAATGCGAATGCGAATATTCGTTACATCACTAGTAGGTACTATCTATTCATTTACACATGTTTTTTCAGACAATAATGCATAGGATGAAATAAAACTTTAAATATATGTAGCTTTTAGTGGTATGGTATACCACTTATACTGCAGTGAAACCAGACAGAATAGACGTTAAATTATTTGTCACTCACTATTGGGTGGCACTGCTCTTGAATTAGGTGAAATGATATTTAAGGAGTATGCTATTGCACAATACATTCTGCATATGAACCAAATAAAAAATTGGCCAAGCGCGAGTCGGAATCGCCCGTGGAGGGTTCCGCAACAGCAAGTAACATAAAATAAAGTAATTTTTATTTACTAAGCACCTACTACAGCTTTAATATGAAAAATAGTATTTCACTGTTTTTGACGAATAACAAAAAACTATTCACCAGAAATTGTTTAAACTAAATTTCGTTGTTGCGCAAAGTTCAATTTATAAAAAAAATATATTTGAAACCTCAATATCAATTTTTAAGCTCTACAAAATGATACCCCACATGAGGGGGTTTGATGAAAAAAATTTTTTGAGTTTCAGTTTCAAGTATGGGGAACGCCAAAATATATTATTATTTTTTCAAGTTTCTTGTCAAAACCTAATAGCGGTTAACAGAATACATATACTTACAAAGTTTGAATACTGTAGTGTTCATAGTTTCGGAGAACAGACAAATAAACAGACTTGATGAATCTATAAGGGTTCCATTTTTGCCATTTGGCTACGGAACCCTAAAAAGTAATAAAATGCTGTTGACAGCTATTTGGTTAGTCATTAATTTACAATAAATATAGTTATATACTCAATTTTAACATTACCACTTTAATGAATTTGTCGTGACTTAGCAACATGTAATATTAAATCAGTCAGTTGATTCAGATTTGAGATTGAGCGCTATGTGGATTTCTCAGTGGGGTTTGAACCCAAAACACATGGCTTTCAATCAATAAACCTAACACTGTAATAGTAGTACAAATAGGTAAACTACTCAGGGCAAGAGAATTTATTATGAATAAATAGAAATGAGATTTTAATGTAAAGAGAATATTACACACTATCAAATATTACCTAAGAATTTTTAAAGGATCTAAGTCCTGATATAACAGCCTAGCGTTGTTTGTTTTGAACAATAGTGCAAGTATTTTTCCATCAGTTTAATAATGCATGGCTAATAATTCCGTTGTTTTATTTCTCATTTTGCAGCATATCAAGTAGTTTCCAAAAAAAATTGATAATATTAAAAAGATAAACAACATATTTCAAAGATAACATTTGTATTGTAAAGGAATTTGTATAATTCCAGTAATTTAGTTTAGAATTTCAATTATTACAAGTATGAGGTTAGGTTAGGGGGGCAAATTGTATTTTTAAGCTTACGTGCGTAGCCATAGGCATAGTGACGACACCCGGTGCTAGCCCATACGGCACAAGTGGCGGTCGTGGAGGAAACGACATCCTACCACGAGACGAAACACTTATTTCTCTTGGATATTCACACACTCATCCGCAACCTGCTAAGTGATAACTTGCAACACTATAGCAATTAAACAAAATAAATAGTGTTGACACTGTTATTGCCACTAGCAAATACTAGATTACAACTTTAGTTATACAAAACGTAAACTTAAATGACACTAATTTAAATAAACTACAAAACATTTATTTCGTAAGAATACACGTCCTATCATTTTTTCACTAATGACGGCCATGTTGTTTTCTATTTTTTTTTCGTATTTCTTCTTTAACGGGAGTTTGTTAGGCCAAAAGATCATGCGTAGATACAGCCTTACAGAATATGTTAAAAAAAAATATTGAATAACGAAAGAAAAATTTAATTTTTATACTGTAAAATTTATATTAAAAATCGCAACCTAAATAATAATGTAAATATTAGAAATAGATTTAGTACTTTTCTAATTAGATTAGCAATGGTATTAACTCGTAGGAACAATCCGAGGGTATGAACCACTGATACACAAGATCTTCATTCATTGTGGAGTTATAGTCCATATAGCTGAGAACTGCTGAGGTGCCAGCCACACATCTTTAGAGGAGAAACCAACCTCAACTGGTACATCCTGTCAATTAGTGGACGAGCTTCTGGCGACCCGCTCATACGCATAGAGCCACCGTGGCGGTTTATGATCGAATATCCCTCAATCCTCATTATCATTTAGCCTTGCAGTGGCTATAATCCGCCGCGTTATTTCACGGATTTTATTGGGATGGACTTTTCTCTATTGGCCGCAGATGACCTTAACAGTTACACCGAACTAATGGCTCTCAGCCAATGATGAAATAACACGGCCTCACCCAGCGTGAAATAATGTGTGTGTAAAATAAGTTAACTCACCCGAAGTCCAAGCTTCCCCATATTCTTTTTATGGTTAATACAAATTGTAACGTACATGTACCTGTAGCTCCTTTATTGTGCTGTCTCCATGAAAAATAACGTAAATAAATATCCATCAACGTTCATCTAGGCACAAAATAAGCACTTTTGTAATGCCTGAGGATTGAACTCGGAACCCTCGTTGCAGTAGCCGAAGTCTCAACCATTACACCATATTATTATATCTGGTACTTTTCATATTTGGAGCTTTCGCTGCGTAAACGGTTAGTTTCGCAAAAGTTATGTATGAAAGTATTATTCCCCTTTTGGAGCTCTACAAAAAAGTCCGAGACAGCATATGTCTATGTTTTAAGGTTAGCTCATTATAACATAGTTTGTTAAAAAAAACTAAAATAATGCATCATTTGCGAAGGTTTTCATAAATATGATATTAATCAATATCCAAATAAATACTTTTAAAAACAAGTGTTACATTGAATAAAAGTTGCCCTTACATCATAAACTTAAATATCTTATGAGATATCGCAGTTTTAACTCACCTATATAGAGAAGTAAGCGGTAAAGAGACGGTTACGCAAAGTAAATATTCACGCGGACAAAGTCGAACGCAAAAGCTAGTTAAAGATAAGAGACTAAAAATAACACGTCAAATATTTTTAGATAACAGAAACATCAAGCACTCACCTTAAATTAAAAATAACTGTTTCCAGGACTTTCAAATAAGACAAATTTACGATTATACAATTTATTCTTAAAAATGTCGACTAGTTTACCTACACAAAGGCTTTATATCACAGCATTGTGCATCGCAAACATCGGTGTATCACAATATGTACATTGATCCATTTTAGACTTTAATTAATTTTATACTATATCCAAATATAAATGAGAACCAAAATACCGATATTAGAATTGAAGTTTACAACTAAACGCTTTGCGAGTTAACGAAAGTTATTTAAAAAGTTGGCTTATTCAATACATTATTTTGTACTATTGGTCAGCAATCTATAATACAACTATTTAAAATGTTACATATTTACAGAACTCATGTACATTTATACAGTAATTACACATTTAGATAGACACCTCAGACCGTGCCTCATACAGTTCGTTATTGCAACACGAAATAACATTTCCTTTCAATAAGTTTACCTCCTGGAGCCAAAATTGGGACAAAAAAGCACATTTTGACAAGTATTCAGTAGAATGCTTTCTATTAATTTTATTTAACAGTAGCTCTTTTGTTCACTTGGCAACAATTTGCCAATTATGTTAATATCTTCAGATGGTCAACTTTCTTCATGGTATTATATATGCACAGTGTGTGAAGTAAGCTGAAGATCATAATACTGCAAAGCGAAACACTCGTAGATAAACAAAGCTTTGTTAAGGCATCTATTGAATTTCCATAACGAGTAGGCACTTCTCTTTTAATCTTCATACAAAACATATAGTAAAACGTAAAAGACATTCCATAGAATTGGACGGCTACCTATGTACGCTACAAATACCTTAGCGTGATATGTGACTGCCTCGCACCATCTTTTTGAAAGTAGAGTACCATTCTTGGCAGGAGATGGTTTTCTGGTAGTCCGAGCGAAAAATGTGCGAGCTCTTAGACTATTAAGTTAATAAGGATATTGACTGACAGATCAATTGAGGTTCTTTTTTTTTGTACATGTAAAAATGACATATTTCCGATAATTTCCTATGACGTCACGGTGTCAGATTATAAACTAACAAAGTATGAATATTTTTGTAATAAAAATAAACGATTCCATATTCTATATTCACAATATATTTTGAGATATGTACATTTCATCAATTTTATAAGAAATTGCATATTTCTTATTGAACTCAGTCAACATCTTAATACGAAAAAATATACTATACATATTCATTAGCGAATTTACTGAGAGTCGTTCCGTCAGTTTACAACCAACACCTGTATAAGCGTCTCCTGTCAACCTATCGCAGTCCACAGCTGGACATGGGTCTCCCCATTAAGTAAGGTGATATGCGTATTGTCTATATCGTGTTGGTACTCGTGGTTGGTTGGTTACTCGTGTTGGGTCGTCAGTTGCTGTTGCCGCTTGGTGCCGACACCCGCCCGTCGCGTACCTGACGATACATTACAACACAGACTTTAACAATATACAAGGTTTAGGCCCGTATCTTGAACGATGAAGCATTGACTTTACTAAATAGAGTTAGAAAGAGATGCTATTTATCGTATATAGCGGTATCCTTCTAACTTA